>ML802580.1:153546-163874 GCA_009831015.1 Picea engelmannii | reverse complement strand
TTCATTTCCAAATACCTTCATCAATCTTGCGATCCAAAACCCATGACTAGGGTTGACATCAATGGCAACAACCAATCTTCCAAAAATCTCCCCCTTTGTCATTGATGGCAACACTCATGCTCCCCCTATCATCATGATCCCAATTTCTCTCCCCCTTTGACATCAATGGTGAAGGGTATGGCTTCTCCCCCTGAGTTTAATGGCAAAAGGTAACCTTCTTCTTTGGGGCTGCTCCCCCTAAACATGTGGTGCTCAATAATACTTCATCCTCATTTTTGGTCTTTGGGACTTTTTCATCCTTGGAATCCTTTTGTGTGGCTTCTTTCTTCTCTCTCTTATTCATGTCTAGGATGTATATGTTGTTCGTTCTTCTTGTTGCAGTTGCAACCAATCTTCCTGTGTTATTTTCTCTGATTTTACATTTTCAAGAGTCAAACGTAAGAGTGTAACCTTGATCACACATTTTACTAACACTGAGTAGATTATGATTCAAGTATTCAACCAATAGAACATTCTTTGCTTTTACCTTTTTTCTTCCAAGCTCTACTACACCTTCTCCAAGTACTTTGGCAGATGAGTCATCTCCAAATGAGACATTGCCACCCTTTCTCTTCAAGTTGATGAATTTGTCTTGATCCCCGGTCATGTGTGAAGAACATCCATTGTCTATGTACCGTTCATCTTCTTCTTTACATTCTTCAGCAGTCAATGCTATTCGACAATCTTCATTATTTTGAATCACTTTCCTTCTCCATACTATGGTTGGCATAGGGACATCTTCATTCATATATCTGCAATCTCATGCTTTGTGACCAAGATAATTACATTTGTAGCATGCAATATTTTTTTCCATCAATGGGGAAAATGAATTATAACTTCTGTTGACAAATCCATGATTATTTCCATATCTTCTATTTACACCATTCATGTTACTTAAGTATGTGTTCCTTTCATTGATTCTACAATTAATTGCCTTATGACCAAAACTTTTGCAAGTATAACAATGACCAAGAATGAAATTTTTTATACCTTGGAGTAAGTGGGCTTCTTTGTGATGTAGTCCATCTAGGTTCTTGATCTATTCTTATGTATTTTCCTTCATACTGATTGAAGCTTCTTTGATTCCTAAAGGTAGGAGGTCTTCTTGGATATTCATCTCTTTTGTAATCATTCCTTGCTTCTGGTATCTTGGTCCACTTCTCATCAACTGTTTGTGTAGCTCTTTCTTCAACCTTCTTGTTGGTATTTCCATATTCTTTGTATGAAGTTTCACCCATGCATCCAAGATGTGTTAAGTCTTTTGGCACTTGAGAGTTTCTTAATCTCTTCCTCAATGAGACAACTTCTTGTTCAAGTTTCTCACAATCTTCTTCTTTCTTTATCATTTGGAAATTCCTTACTTCTATTATTTTTTCTTCTTTGAGTAGAGTTTTCAAGGAAATGGTTTCTTCTCTTAGTTTCTCAAAGTCTTCTAATTTTTTCTTCAAGATTTCAACTATCTTTTCACAACTACCCAATTCACTTCTTAGTTTTCGTTGCATGTCTTTGAGCTTGCTATTTTCAATGTCAACATGCTTCAATTTTGTAAGATTCTCATCTTCTTGTTGAATAATTTTTTCTTCATGATTTTCTTCTTCTTCATTGGAATTTTATTCTTCAGTGACATTTCTTTCAATCCTTGGGTGAGGACATTCAAATTCAACATGACCTACTCCTTCACAATTAAAGAAAAAGAACTGACCTCTATTTTCTTCTTTGAAATCTGAGATGTTGTAATTTGCTTCGACTTATTCTTCTTCTTCTTCTATGTCTTCCCTTACGTAAAGGTCTTGTAGCTTGTCCCAAATCTCTTTTGATGATGCACATGATCCCACCTTGGATTTTATTGAATCTGTCAATCCATCTAGGATGGTATCTATTGCCAATTTGTTGTTCCTTTTTGCTTCCCTCTGAGTTGCAGTCTTTTGTTTCTTCAAAGAATTATATCCTGAAGCAACTGAGAACCAAACATCTGCCCCAAGAACTTTCAAGTAATTTTCCATTCTATTACTCCAGTATTCAAAATTGCTTCCATCAAATGGTGGAATCCGATTTGGAATTTTGTCTTCCATTTCTTCTTAGGATCTTCCTTCCAGTGGTTAAACTGTACTGAAGGTAACCCGCTCTGATACTAATTGTTGATACTGAGAGGGGAGTGAATCAATATCAAGTACAATTTAAAAACCTTTTTCAACTTATACTTTAACCATTCAACTATATACAATGATAAATGAGCAATAGTATAAGAGTTACACCAATACACCACAATACACCATGCACAATATATGAGAAATAATCAATAGTTATTGTTCAAGGGAAGTAATGACTTCCAAAGGTAGCTACAAATTCCAAATGTAAAGGGAGGGATAAACCTCCAAGAGGAAGATACAATCCTACAATATCAAGAGAGAGTTTAACTCTCCATACTTTCCCCTTCCTTCCACCCAAGAATATATGAGAGATAATAAATCTTTACATTAAATCATCACCATCAACCAATCATCACATAGAACCTGATAATGATTCTTGAGACTTCTTCAATTTATGCAATTCTTCAATTCTTGGAGTACTTTGATCCTGTAGATAATATTACTCAATGTATTCTCTGAAACTCCTCCAATTTTCACTCCTTGAATCCTCCCCAAAAAGAGGTTATAGAAAGAATGGTAGACTTTATTCAATTCTCGTCTATTCAGGAGAGGGAACTTGCACAGAATGCTCCGTGCTAAATAATTAACATCCGATTCTGAAACTCGTACACAAGAATATACAGTCCGTACTATTTCCAATGAAAATTTTCCCACTTCATTTGGATTCTCGATGAAGAGGTTATGACTATTTTAACCAGAACACCTGTTTATTGACTAGCTTTAGGACTGGTCACAAACCCTATCTTCCACAGAGTATATCTCCATAATTATAGAGAATCAAGAGCTGAAATTTTTACTAGAGGTACCTTGATATGTCTTCTCAATACCATAGCGATTTCACCATCTGAATTGTTCTATAACAAAAGTTATAGAAAAAATTGTAAGATGACCTGAAAATAACATACCTTAGAACACATC
Organism: Picea engelmannii; assembly: GCA_009831015.1. NCBI lineage: Eukaryota > Viridiplantae > Streptophyta > Pinopsida > Pinales > Pinaceae > Picea > Picea engelmannii. Next base: position 160,767 of record ML802580.1, on the reverse strand, counting down.
ACCAAAAGACTTCATCCTCCCTTGAAATCCGACCTTCTCTTCTTCTTATTACCTCTGAAATTCGACTTGTATCAAATGAATGTAAAATAATGTTTATTTATACCAGTTATGTCACTTCCTTTTAACATTAGGGACGACCTGACACTTTCATATTTTGTAATTCTTTTCTTTAATTATCTTCAGGGCCTACATTTACTTCCTTGTTCAATTCACTTTGTCATGTTCAAAAATTCATTTCTCCTTAACCATACGGATCCACATGATGTGACACATACCACCGGAAACAAAATGATGTATACTATCCATCCATGGCTTTTTTATCTGCATGTGCATTTTACTTCATGTCTGAATACCTTCATCAATCTTGTGGTCCAAAACCCAAGACTAGGGTTGACATCAATGACAACAACCGATCTTCCAACATTGTCCTGATGGATTCATGGTCAGGATAGGGGGTGAATGGAGCAAGAAGATTGTTTTTTTTGTTCTAAGGTTGGTTGGAACTTGGTTGTTCCATTTGTTTTTTATGCACCTTGTTCAAATATGTTCATCTAGTCATTTACTGGTTGAATATTTTGTTGATTAATAATTGGTAGAATACACTTGCTTGATTCTATTTGAATGTTCTGTTGATTATTTGTTGATAGAATACATATACTTATTTTGGTAGAAGGTTTTTGCGATATAAAATAGCTCGTAGAATGAATTCGGTGTAGAATAAACCCTTACAGTTTAGTTTTATTGAACGAGTAAATTGAACGAAGCTACTGCAAAGTTAGTTGCAATACAGTTGAATGTTGTATATATATATATATATATATATATATATATATATATATATATAGGAGATACAGTCTAGATTTAGACTACAGAAATAATTATGGTATGAATTCTTAACTAGTACCAGACATGAAAAGATATATACATATATACATGCTTGATGGAAAATGGATCTTTACATTGTCAAGTAAATATTTGGAGACGTTTAGTATATGTATTCATCGCAACATAAATAAGAGTACAAAAATATATAAACAATAACACAATACGTTGTTTATTAACTTTGTATAAATGCATTTTCAAGTAATTACAACTAAATATGACAATATTAATGGAGAAGATAGTTACAGTACCCTTTTATTTTCAAAATAAATTAGAAGCGAATGTCCAACGATATATATTCATAATCATACTACCTATTACAGAGTTGAAAAAAAACAAATCTTCATTTTTTACATAACGCATGCGATCATAACCATTAAATGGTCAAATCGTATTCAATCTAGGGCTTACCCTTTTTTTTCTTTTGTTTAAGAGTTGAAGATACAAGTAACCAACTATCTTTAGGAGTCTGATATAAAACTACAATGATAATAGTATCCTAAGGTGGGACCTGCATCACTCTAAACAATAACTAGGTGGTTATTTTCCTTTAATGTCGTAAGTTGGAACTCGAATATCTTTCGAGTGAGCGGACTGCATCCATCCACATCCTAAGAGCCATTAAGTCCTGGAAGCGAAATATCTAGATTATCAGTAACAAATTTATGAAACAAATCCATGAAATTTAAAGACAAAATAATGTCTAGGCCAAATTCATGAAATTAAACAATACAGATTTAATACACGAGTAAAATACTTAGCTTAAGGTTGGCATGGTGTGTCCCGTTCTCCACCAGCAACGTCGAGTGAATGGTCCATAGCCAAAGGGGAGGAGTGGACTTTGAAATGAATGATGGGTACCCTTGCAATAGAAGCAGGAGTCCCATCATTACTCTTGTAACCGAATAGAATAACTAGTTGCTCATAATGTAGAAATAATTAAAACATTATTAAACATGTAGCATATATTTAGCATAACAAGGATTTTGAAGAACGCATGGCATAAACCCTGATCTAGAATATGACACGATTCATATCACAGATAGTGTTATGATCTTGTTCTTATAAAGTAACTAAACCTACAGCTTCAAGTTAAAGAAAAACAGATTCTTGGATAGGATTCTGGATAATTAAAGCTCTTTTCCCTTGACGTGAATAAAATGAAATTTAACGAATAAGACATCTAAATCCCAGAACATAGAGTAAGGAAAAAAAAAAATTATATAGTCAAAACTCTAGAATGATTATACATAGTGAGAGTCTGAAGATTGTATCTATTCCTATACAAGTATAAGCAAGGTAAATGAAGCTAATATCATTAAAAAACCTCACATGATAGTAAGGGAGTCTTTATCACAACTACAGGAACTGGTTCACGACTTCTCAACTTGTAATCCGAGGATGCAATTTCCACAGTAGGTCGGAGGCAAAAATCGATTGCTCAAAGACTTAGCAATGAATCAAATGGAGTATTAAAAATGCAAACCGTACCCACAGACAATACAATGAGTAGACAAATTATTAAAAGTGTGAGTTAAGCAACAAGGATCGAGGCCTGGTCTTTACGGAAAAACTCTCATGAAGGGAAAAATTGATTATGATAGGATTACATAGAGATCATTGGGTACAACACTCTACAGGAAGCCTCATGTTGAGTTTTAGGGTCTCTATGAAAGGGTTCAACCATGGGGTTTCATAGATGGGCATGCCGTGCATAACTCCAAATAAATATAGGGCTACATATTAAAGAGGCAACCGAATATAACTTCTGTGACAAAAACCTAACAAAACCCTACAGGATTTGTGTAAAATGGCTTACCAGTTTAAAGAAAAATCATGAGTAACGAAAGGTCATAAACCACGTATTATATCCAGATCTTGGGTGGGATTATTCAAAGATATGAGTTCAATGAAAGGAAGGTTACCCAACCAACAAACCATAAAGAATTTATTACAGAGACAGACTTAATACAACTGACCTTCCACACTTCCTTACTACAGTTAAATTCAAGCGTTAGAGTTCATGAGCTTACCCGATAATGGAGGAAGCTGGGAATACGTGTAACATTGTTCTTCCCTTAATCATAGCAGGAATACCATTATCATCGATAGTTATACATAGAGTGGCATTGCAGAGTCCAAATCAGACAATCTTTTACGAAAATGCACAAGCGAGCCAAAGGAGAAATGGAGCATTATTTACCCATGTGCCCTTGTATTGTAGAGAAATGGTGACTGAATGCCTCGAGTCATCGGTACATGTGACTTTGGACACCTGAAATATTCATTTTGGTCACAATGACCTAGGACCGGTACCGTGCAAAAAACCTCATAACTCCCAACCAGAGAATTCAATGTAGTTTCAGACCAGAATTAACAGTGCATTGAATCAAGCCACTAACCCTGTTAGTTATAATCCTTGTCATGAAATCGAATAGCCTCCATGATGGATAGTGAGTTGCAGGTTGTTGAATTGTCATTCCAGGTAGGTTCCTAACCCCGCGTTAACATGTGTATCTGGGTGACCCTGTCGTTTTTCAACTGGTGTATGTAAAACCTTCTAACTATTGTATTGAAAACCACTACCATGACAGTTAGGGTGCATGTTTAATTAGGTTCTCATCATTGCAAGGAGGATGTATGTGACCAAGGGTAAACCCCTTCAAGTAAAGACACATGACAACACACTCTTTAAACTAAAAAATATGTGTTTCCCTGGACAACTATAGATATAAGAACCTTATGATAACGAGGTTGCTTCTAATAGTATTGTTTTAATAATTCTTGTTATTTAGAATTATAAGGGGTTATAATAAAGAGAAGAAGATGGATTGTATGAGATTATCATAATGAAGTCTGAAGTACCCTCTACAATTAGATATGAAGAAGAGAGTACCAAGACTTGTTTGAAAGTGGGACCATAGTGAAATGATTTGGGTCGGACCCTTAATAAAGGTAAGAACTTTGTAGGATAGAGTTACTTGAGACCTTATGGACATAACCAGTGCACGGTGTTATGAAGAGGCCACACTTTGACTTGTTATGACAAACGTTAACACATTTTTTGAGTAATAATAATAAGCACGTTTTCATGGAAAAGGTAATCACCCCTTTTTATTCGCTAATAAGTGCATGTCATATTCTGACACTAATGTTTTAAGTGTAAACATATTAGGTATAATAGAGTAAAGGAGTTTTAAGGCACCCATAATTTTTTTTTTTTTAGTTGGTAATTTTGGGGAACATTACATATGGTATCAGAGAAAAGGTTACAACACTTGGACCTTAAACATGGCCAAACATGTTTTCTTAGCACATGATTTTTGTTTAAAGAAAAAATAACAAAACATTTACTGTTACAAACAGAAAAACATTATTTTTGTTGTGATAATGGCAACAAAGAATGAAGAGGAGGTCAGTATTGACGAGAATACTGAGCAAGGACATACTAAAGAACCTGGATAGAACAATGAAGGAAGTTTCTCCACCCAGGTTCTGGAAACCATGAAAAAACACATTGTGGAATTGCAAGTTTTCAAGGCAGACAATGAGAAGCTACAAAAGGAACAACAAGAACAACAGGAAATAAATGAAGTCATGCTGTGAAGCATAGTAACAAAGAAGATCCCAAAATACAATAATCCAGAAGAAGAGATTAGTAAAAGGGCCTCCAAGAATTCTGGTCCTGAAGCGGAAAAAGGGGACAATTCTTCCCAAGGTACACCATCAACAGAAGATAGAAAAACTACAGGAAGAAAGAGGAAAGGGGTGGACCATATGGAGGGAGAGTTTAAGAGAATAAAACCGTCCACCTTTGACGGGGAATACAAGATAGGGGAGGAGGTTGAAGCATGGTTACTAGCCATAAAAAGTTATCTCCATATCTACAATTATTCCAGCAACATGAAGGTCAGAATGACCATCTATAACTTGAAAGGAAAAGCATGTATATGCTAGCAGGACCTGAAGTTGGCCAAGGGTGTAGAGGAAAAATATATGGAGTGGTCAGATTTAAAGAAATACTTTAAGAAACAATATTTTTATGAAAGTTGCTATGAAAGAAAAACCAAAGAGTTTTATGAGCTACAACCCAGTCAAATGACTACGGATGACCTGATAAACAATTTCCTGGAATTATTAAGGTTCGTGCCTTATATCCAGGAAGACAAAGTAAAAATCCAGTGGTTCCTAATATGCTTACCACAGTCCTATAAGGACAGGATCAAATTTGACAACCCCAAGACCTTAAGTAAAGTTTTCAGGAAGGCTCAAATGTGTTACGACCAATACAAACAATGATTTGAATTTCCCAAGGCTTGGAAAGACAATAAACTAGACAGAATGAACCATCAGAAGAAGGGATATTAGCCAACCCCTTTCCTGAATGCAACAAAGAGATTTCCAAGGAAATATTTTCACTCCAATAACCAGAACACCCAAGGAGGAGGTAAACCAGTTAATCTGGGAACCGAGAATTTTTGGGACAACCCCAGAGAACCGTTAAAATGATGGGAATGTGGAGAACCTCATTTAAAGAGGAACTGTCCACGTTTGACCTCTGCAAAAAGGACCATAGTTCACAACCTGCAAGAGGCCTCTACAGTGGGAGAAATGGGTAGAAGAGTGTACAAGATTAATGTAATCGTTGATGGCCGACAAGCTGACCACTAGTCCACTATAGTGGAAGTTGAAGGTAAAGCTAACAATAATCGCGTTTTTGTTTTAATTGATCCAGGAGCTACTTTGAGTTTTATTGCTCCTGGTTTAGTAGATTCAAATAAACGTAAGAAAATAAGACATGCAAAATCTTGGCTAGTACAACTAGCAACATGAACAAAAAGAAATGTAATTGATTTCATTTCTGACTGTGAGTTCACTTTAGGTGGTCAAAACACAAAGATAAATCTGAATATTCTACCGTTAGGGTCTTATGATATAATTATTGGAACGGACTGGTTAGAATGGCATAAAGCATTTTTGGATTGTTATGAAAAATCACTCACTTACAAAGATGAAAACAACATTATTAGGACAATACAAGGCATATGAAAACCAGCCTCAGTTAGGCATATTTCAGCAATGCAATTTAAGAAGTGCATGAGAAAAGGTTGTCAGATTTACGTTATCCAAGTGACAAATCCGTTGGAAAAAGAAAATAAACCTAGCCTAGAATATTGTGTTGTCTTACATGATTTTAGAGATGTGTTTGTTGACGAAATACCCGAACTACCCCCTAGAAGAGAGATAGACTTCTCTATCGATCTGCTTCCTGGTTCAGCCCCTATATCTAAGGCACCGTAACAAATGAGTTTACCCGAATTAATAGAGTTAAAGATTCAACTACAATAACTGTTGGACAAGGAATACATAAGGCCAAGTGTATCGCCATGGAGAGCACCAGTCCTTTTTGTTAAAAAGAAATATAGAACTCTAAGATTATGCATTGATTACAGACAGTTAAACAAAATGACCGTTAAGAACAAATACCCCCTACCTAGAATCAATTATCTATTTGATCAAGTGGGTGGGGAAAATATTTTTTCTAAGTTGGATTTAAGATCTGGTTATCACTAGGTTAGAATAAAGGATGAAGACATAAGTAAAAAAACGTTTAGAATGAGATATGGACATTATGAATTTGTTGTTATATCGTTTGGTATCACTAACACACCAACAACTTTTATGTGTTTAATGAATAGTATTTTCAGTTAGTACTTGGATAATTTTGTTTTGGTATTTATTGACGATATCCTAGTGTATTCGAAAACAAAAGAGGAACATGAAGAACATCTAAGGATAGTACTCCAAACTTTAAGAAAACACAAACTATATGCTAAATTTGACAAGTGTGACTTTTATCAAAAGAAAATATAGTACCTAGGACATGTAATATCTGAAGAACGTATTGCAATCGACCCAGTGACAATAAAAACCATCATAGAATGGCCTATAACTAACGATGTAGTGGACATCCGGTCATTCATGGGAATCATTGAGTACTACCACGGATTTATAGAGGGATTCTCTAAGGTTTCATAACCTATCACATCCCTATAGGAAAAGGGAGCCAAGTTTAATTGGTCACATAAATGTTAGGATAATTTTAACAATTTAAAAGAACTGTTAACAACCACACCAATTTTAAGGGTAGAAGACCTAGATAAAGACTTCACAGTCTGCGTGGATGTAAGAAAAGTGTTGATACTGAGAGGGGGGTGAATCAGTATCAAGTACAATTTAAAAACTTTTTCAACTTATACTTAAACCATTCAACTATATCCAATGAGAAATGAACAATAGTATAAGAGTTACACCAATACACCACAATACACCATGCAC
>ML802580.1:116125-142843 GCA_009831015.1 Picea engelmannii | reverse complement strand
TTCTTATTTTGTAATTATTTTCTTTAATTATCTTCAGGGCCTACATGTACTTCCTTCTTCAATTCACTTTGTCATCTTCAAAAATTCATTTCTCCTCAACCATGAGGATCCACGTGACATGCCACATACTACCGGAAACAACATGATGTATACTATCCATCCTTGGGTGTTGTATCTGCATGTGCATTTTCCTTCATGTCCAAATACCATCATCAATATTGTGGTCCAAAACCCATGACTATAGTTGACATCAATGACAACAACCAATCTTCCAACAAAAAGAAGGTTTGGGAGGTGTCCTATCTCAAGAAGGGCATGCTATTTGTTGCAAGTACAGAAAACTAAAAGAGCACGAACGAGACTACGTCAGTCACGACTTGGAATTAACAGCTATCATCCATGCATTAAAAATGTGGTGACACTATATAATCGGCAGAAAATTTTTGTTGCTAACTGATAACAGTGGTGTGAAATTATTGTTTAGGTAACCAGACCTTAACACAAGGCAAGAAAGATGGATGGCCTTCTTGAGCGAATTTGATTTCGAGGTAAGACACATCAAGGGTAAGGAAAACAGAGTGGAAGATGCTTTAAGTAGAAGAATTCATGGGTTGTTTGAGATAAACATTAGTAGGGTAGAAAGAGACATTGAGCAAAGGACAAAGACTACGAGTAATAATGATGAAAAATGCATTAAAATAGTGGAAAATTTACAAAATAACACATAAAATTTAGAGAGAACAAATCTGATTTTGGATAGAAATGGTCTACTAAGATTCAAATATAGGTTATACATACCAAATTCTGCTGAATTAAATTTAATAGTTTTGGACGAAGTACACAAAAAAACATATTCTAGCCATCTGGGATACCAGAAAATGGTAACAACACTAAGGAAGTTATTTTATTGGCATAATATGAAAGGAAATACAGTAGAGTACTTGTCTAAGTGCCAATTTTGTCAACAGGTGAAGGCTAAACACCAGCATCCAGTTGGCTTGTTGTAGCCTCTACCTGTACCGAAACATAAATGGGAGATTATATCACTGGATTTTATCATAGGTTTGCCTAGAAATAAAAAACAAAATGATTCAGTTATGGTAGTAATTGATAAGCTTAGCAAGTCTGCACATTTCATTCCTGTAAAATCTACTTATAAATATATTAACAACTGTGAAATATTCATGAAGGGAAAGTTTAGACTGCATGGTATTCCTAAAATGGTGATTTCGAATAGAGACGTAAAATTTACATCTACGTTTTGGAAGGAATTGTTTGCAGGGTTGAATACTAACTTGAATTTCAACACAAGCTACCATCCACAAACGGATGGGCAGATTGAACAAACAAATCAAATCGTGCAATATATGCTATGAATGTACATAAGGACGAAGCCAGGTAAGTGGGAGGACTACTTGCACTTGGTGGAATTTTCATACAATAATGGTTACCAGACATCGGCTAAGATGAGCCCCTTCAAAGTACTATATGACAGAAAGTTTACAACTCCGATTAGTTGGGATAACCCAGTTAAAAACCTCATGGTGGGAACATAAATGCTCTAGGAAATGGAGAATACAGTAAGAAAAGTACAACATCATTTAAAAGAGGCACAGGACAGACAAAAAAGTTATGCGGACCTGAAAAGAAGACACCAGGAATTTCAAGTTGGAGACCATGTGTATTTAAAAGTCAAAGCAAGAAGAAGTTCATTAAATCTAGGAAACTATTCCAAGTTGGCACCTCGGTTTTGTTTCCCTTTCGAGATCTTAGCTCGAATTGGACCCATGGCATATCAACTTGCGCTTCCTGCAAATCTGAATATTCATAACGTATTTCATGTTTCTTTGTTAAAAGTTTATGTTCATGATCCTAGTCACATGATCGATTGGAACATGGTGCAGGTGGAACCAGAAGGAAAGTTCTAAGAGGAGCCTCTATGCATTCTGGACAGAAGAGAAATAAAACTATGAAACAGAGCCATCACCTAGGTAAAAGTGTAATGGAAGCACTTTAGTCCTGAGGAGGCCACTTGGGAATTGGAGGAAGATTTGTAGAAATCTTATCTAACCATGTTTCGAGAAAGGAACAAACACCGAGGACAATGTTGTACTGAAGGGGGAAAGGAAGTAATATACCAAAAAATAAATTATTATTATATTCTGAATGCACTTAGGAATTTATTTCTGTTTTTACAAATTCAAATTTGGAAAATTATTGCCATTTATGACAATTCCAAATTTGGAATTTAATTAAATGTAATTTATTATTGTGACTGTTGGGCAAAGATTTGATTTTCCCAACCAACTCTTTGACTATGACACTTGTAAGAAAAAATATTTTTTATATTTATTGCTGAGAGACAAATGGAACAAACAGGTTGAAATCAGTTGACCATGACTCCATGAGTGAGGAACAAGATTGAACTATCTCAGGGCTGAATTTTACAAGTGGAAAATCAAGAATTTGGCCATTGGCAGCCCCTGAAAATCAGGGATTTGTAAAGATGTGAAAATTCCCAAGGGGAAAAGACCTAGGCACAAGATGCTTTGGCATATAGAGCATATGGGAGGAGACAGGACATTTCCTAGTATGATGGGGAAAAGAATATCAATTGTTGTTATGAGCATTGTTTTATGTGTGTGAGGCAAGGGGACTTGTCTTATCTGAAGGAGGACTATAGTGCAAGAGGAGCTTCAGGGTTCGGCCTCATGGATTCATGGTCAGGCCAGGGGGTGAACAGAGCAAGTTGATTGGTTTCTATATTGTAAGGTTGGGTGGAACTTGGTTGTTCCATTTGTTGTTTCAACACCTTGTCCATATATGTTCATCTACTCACTTCCTGGTTGAATGTTTTGTTGATTAATAATTGGTAGAATACACTTTCTTGATTTTGGTTGAATATTATGTTGATTAATTGTTGATAGAATACATCTACTTATTTTGGTAGAAGGTTTTTACGAGATAAAATAACTGGTAGAATGAATTGGGTTCAAAATAAACCCTTACAGTTTAGTTTTATTGAACCAGTAAATTGAAGGAAGCTACTGCGAAGTTAGTTGAAATATATTTGAATCTTGTATATATATATATATAGGAGATACAGACTAGCTTTAAATGCAGAAATAATTGTGGTGTGAATTCTTAATTGGTACGAGACATGAAAAGATATATACATATATACATGCTTGATGGAAAATGGATCTTTACATTGGCAAGTGAAGTTCTGGAGACGTTTAGTATATATATTCATCGCAACATAAATAAGAGTACAGAACTGTATAAATAATAACACGGTAAGTTGTTTATTGACTTTGTATAATTGCATTTTCAAGTAATTACCACTGAATTTGACGATATTAATGGAGCATATAGTTACAGTACCCTTTTATTTTCAAAATAAATTAGAAGCGAATGTTCAACGATATATATTCATAATCATACTACCTATTACAGAGTTGGACAAAAACGAATCTTCAATTTTTCAATAATGCATGTGATCATAACCATTAAATGGTGAAATCATATTCAATCTAGGGTTTCTCCTTTTTTGTCTTTTGTTTAAGAGTTGAAGATAGAAGTAACTATCTATCTTTAGGATTCTGATATAAAAATACAGTGATAATAGCATCCTAAGGTGGGACCTACATCACTCTAAACAATAAATGGGTGGTTATTTCCCTTTAATGTCATAAGTTTGAAATCGAATATCTTTTGAGTGAGGGGACCGCATCCATCCACATCCTCAGAGAGATTAAGTCCTGCAAGCGAAATATCGACATTATAAGTAGCATAGTTATGAAACAAATCCACAAAATTTAAAGACAGAATAATGTCGAGGCCGAATTCATGAAAATAAACAATATGGATTTAATACACGAGTAAAATACTTAGCTTAAGTTTGGCATGACGTGTCTCTTTCTCCACCATCCATGCTGAGAGAATGGTCCATAGCCGAAGGGGAGGAGTGGAATTTGAAATGAATGATGGGTACCCTCGCAATAGAAACAGGGGTCCCATCATTAGTCTTGTAACCAAATAGAATAACCAATTGCTCAGAATGTAGCAACAATTAAAACATTATTAAACATGTAGCATATATTTAGCATAACTGGGATTTTAAGGAACGCACAACATAAAACCTTATCTACAAGATTACCTGGTTCAGATCATAGATAGGGTTAAGATCTTCTTCTTATAAAGTAAATAAACCTATAGCTTCAAGTTAAATCAAAACTCATTCTTGGATAGGATTATGGATAATTAAAGTTATTTTCCCTTGATGCGAATAAAATGAAATTTAACGAATAAGAAATCTAAACCCCATAACAGAGAGTAAGGGGAAATCTTTTTATATAGTCAAAACTCTCGAATGATTATACGCAGTGAGAGTCTGAAGATTGTATCTATGCCTATACAAGTACAAGAAAGGTAAACAGAGCTAATATCGTTAAAAAACCTCACATAACAGTAAGGGAGTCTTTATCGCAACTACAGGAACTGGTTCATGACTTCTCAAATTGTAATTCGAGGATGCAATTTCCATAGTAGGCCGGAGGAAAAAAACAATAGCTCAAAGACTTAGCACTGAAATAAACAAAATATTAAAAATGCAAACGATACTGACGCAGGCGCACATGCAGGCACGTCCGCTCACATTATCGCCTCCTTTCTCGGCCTGAAGAACACAAAGGTTCCCTACTTCCCTATCGAGAATTGTCCACACCCACAGAATTCTCCAAAAGATCTCCCTTTGTTCTATCAGGAAATCAGACTTCACGATTTTGCGATTACTATGGTCACGCACTTTGTGTCTCTCAATTCCCCGAAACCCTATGTGGGTCAATGCCAACCCTTTTCCACTCCTGTCGGGGTTTTCCCTGTTGAGATTTCGCTACTCGCGATATCGAACGCCTTGCCTCTCTAACTCCTGAACCCCGATACGCGGAACCTCCGATGTGCTCACAAGTTGACTTTTCAATGCCCATCACCTCCATCGAGATTTTGGAGTTCAAGAGTTCACGAATCAAAATGCAATGAGTTTCGAGACATACCTTTCCCCAAACTTCGATACAGTGTGCCACCTGTCCTCCACCAACTCCTGTGTCCCACACACACTGTCCTTCAACTGTCGGGATATCGCGTATCGCGATTCCTGTTGCAATAATTTGAAGCTTCGACTCACGAAACCCCGATAGATGATTTACGTGTATATCCAACGATCCTGGATGACTTGGATCAACACTCTATCTTTCCTGAGCTTAAACCTTTGGAAATACACCACTGTATCTCCCCTGCACATCCACAAGATCCAACGGCTCATGGTGATTCATGAATTCTCCTTGGAGAATTCCAACCGTTCGTTCTTTGCTTGACGATTCCCGCGAAATGAGCTAAGTACTTCTTCGTGGAACTTGTCCTCCTATGCGCAACTTACAACGCTTCTTTGCAACCTTCAAGGCACAATTCCTCTGCACTTCCCTTCGACAAACTCGAAGGCCTATCCTTCCTGATCTTTTCTCACAGCTTTAAGTCTTTAGAAAGAAAAACCCCTTTGCTCGCACTACTTGCGGAAAACCATCAACCACATCTAAGTGTTGAAGCTCCTTGACTCTGCACACATCTGCAGCAACATTCCTTCTAACTTTCCTCAGGACTTCGCAACCCTGAGACTTTTTACTTGGCCTGCGCAATCCTTGAATGGTTCTTGTGCTCAACTGCACCCTTGGGATAAATGAGAACAAAAGCTAAACTACTTAAGCCTTCTGTCAACGCACTCCTTGCAGACACTTCAACTGCACTCCTTGTAGGAATCTCTGGCTCAGATAGAGAAACAATTGAAACTCATTCTATTACCCTTCCATATTTCACCTTCAACATGAAATCACATACGCAACAATAAAACAAATGCATAACAGAAAAACAATTACTCATGAGAACATCATTTAACCCACATACACAGAGAACAGACACAAAACCATGAATCTGAAACAATTTCTTCTATTAATTCAAGATCTGTATATGGGTGTTCTTCTATAGCTCTCTGTTATTCTCCTGTTCTCTTCCTGCTTCAATAATCATGCTCAGGCTAATGTTACAATGATACAATGAGGGTGTCTATATCCATTTTCCCTCCAGCTCCTAAACTGTCTAGTCTAGAATTAAAATCCTATCTACCTACATTAACTATTTTAAATTTCGTCTATCTACTAAGGACAAGAGTGAATCGCTCAAGGTCCAATACAATATACAAAGTGTGCCTCATTAAATCTCCTTATTAATGTTTTCGCAACAGTTTCAAGGTGAAATTCAAAAAGAAATTGTGTTGGCTTGTCCAGTTGTCCTCCACTTCTGCGCTGGCTCGCTTGATGTGAGAGATGCTCATGCATCACACTCACTCGCTTGAAAACTTTCATGGGCTCCTGTCCATGAGCTCCTGCATGCTCTGTCCATGCTTCTGTATTTCTTATTCGCTTTCCTAGCTGGCATCTTCAACTGGATGGTTCTTCCACTTGACCAGATACTCAAAATATTTCTTTCGCCTAGTCCTCTTGCTCATTCTCTTGTCCAGTATGCATTCCATCTGCGGCTTCTCTTCAACTGGCATTTGTTTCATCCACTGGATCAGTGGTTTCTCAGCTCCAGTCTCTGCTTCTCCAGGTCTGTATGGGTACAAATCTGAGATGTTGAATATCATAGATATTTCGATCCCATAGGGTAATTCAATCTCATAAGCATTCATCCCAAACTTCTTCCAGACCCTACATGGCCCGATTCTCTTCATTTTCATCTTGTTGTATGTTCCCCTCGGGAACCTTTCCTTTCTCAAATTTGCCAGAACTAGATCATCAACCTCAAAATGAAGTTGTCTTCTATGCTGATCTACTCTACGTTTATATTCCTGTCTTGACTTCAGCAGTCGCTCCTTCACCTGGCTATGAAGTTCTTTCATTGCCTCTACGAAAACTTCGGCGCTAGCACTGCTAGTAGCCGTCTGTTCTGAATCTCTCAGTTCAGAAACTCCTCTCAGCTGCATGCCATAAACAACCTGAAATGGACTTTTGCTTGTGCTCTTTTTCACTGAGTCGTTATACGCAAACTCTGCCTGTGGCAATATAATGTCCCAACTGCTGTGGTGCTCTGTCACCAAGCTTCTCAACAAGTCTCCTAGACTTCTGTTGACTACTTTTGTCTGTCCATCCATCTGAGGATGATACGTCGAACTAAATTCCAAGTTAGTTCACATCTTCTTCCATAAGGTCCTCCAAAAATGCCCTATGAATTTCGTATCTCGATCCGAAACTATACTCTTCGGCAACCCATGAAGTCGAATGACCTCTTTGAAAAATAGATTTGCGATGTGAGTTGCATCACTGGTCTTCTAGCATGGAATGAAGTGTGCCATCTTGGAAAACCTATCCACCACCACAAAGATTGAATCAACACCTCTTTGTGTTCTTGGCAACCCCAATACAAAATCCATGCTTATCGCATCCCACGACCTTTCTGGTATGGGCAATGGCTGATAGAATCCCGCATTCTTCTTTCTTCCCTTCGAATGCTGGCAAATTCTGCATCTGTCTACAAATATTTTGACATCCGCTCGCATTCCCGGCCAAAAATATGACTCATTCAATTTTACGAACGTCTTGTCATGGCCAAAATGTCCTGCCAATCCTCCATTGTGGTTCTCCTTCAGTAAGTTCTCCCTCATGGAGCATTTCGGAATACACAGTTGATTGCCTCTGAACAACAATCCTTCCTAGATCATGTAGTCTATCCAAGGACTTCTGTCTCTGAGAATTGGATTCTCAGCTGCTTCATACGGTTCCCCAAAATCTGGATCATCTGCGTACATGTCCCTGAGATCTGCAAAACCTAACGTTTTGACTCTGAACTCCTGCAATAGTAAACACTTCCTTCTCAAAGCATCAACAACTTTGTTAGCATTACTAGAAATATGCTTAATCACAAAAGTGAAATTCTGCATATACTCAATCCATTTGACATGTTTCTAATTCAACTTCTCCTGTTGAGTCACAAACTGCAGTGCATGATTGTCACTGTACAAAACAAATTCTTTCGGGATAAAGTAATGCCTCCATCTCTTCAATGCCTGTATGATAGCATAGAATTCTTTATCATACGTGGAGTATTTCAATTTTGCCTCATTCAGCTTCTCGCTGAAGTACGTGATTGGCCTGTCTTCTTGACTTAAGACTGCCCCGATTGCAAATCCACTTGCATCACATTTCACTTGAAACGCCTTTTGGAAATTTGGCAACACCAACACTGGTTGCTTCGTGATCTTTTGTTTCAACAAATCGAAACTCTTTTCAGCTTCTTCCATCCAGTGAAAAGACTTATGCTGCTTCTTCACTGTATCCATCATTGCTGCGCTAATTCCACTGAAATTTCTGATGAACTTCCGGTAGAAACTAGCCAGTCCATGAAAAATTCTCACCTCGAATACATTCCTCGATGATGGCCAATTCTTGATCACTTCCACCTTATCCGGATCCATCCTCAACTCATTCGCCGAAATAACAAATCCCAAATAAATGAGTTATGTCTTCATGAATGAGGACTTCTTCATATTAATCAACAACTTCTCCTGCTGTAGTTTCTTCATCACTGTAGCCAAATGCTTCAAGTGCTCTGCCACTGATTTACTATAAACCAGTATGTCATCCAAATACACAATGACAAATTTCCTGATGAACTCCCTCGGGACTTCGTTCATCAACCTCATAAAGGTACTCGACGCATTTGTCAAGCCAAATGGCATGACAAGACATTAATACAAACCCTCGTTTGTTTTGAATGTTGTCTTCCACTCATCGCCTTCCCTCATGCGAATCTGGTGATATCCGCTTTTCAAGTCAATCTTTGAAAAGTACCTTGTTCCTCTCAAGTAATCCATTAAATCATCCATCCGCGGTAATGGAAACCTGTACCTGATGGTTATCTTGTTGATTTACCTTGATTCGATACACATTCTCCAACCTCCATCCTTTTTTGGACTGAGTACCGTTGGAACATCACATGGACTCAAGCTTTCCCTGACCAATCCTTTTTCCAATAACTCCTGGACCTGCTTCTTAACCTCCCCATTCTCCTGCGGTGTCAATCTGTACGTGGATTTATTCGGAAAACTGGCTCCTGGTATGAGGTCAATGTGATGACTCACACTCCTCATCGGTGGAAACGAACGAGGTAATTCTTCCACTGTGATGTCAACGAACTCTTCCAGTAGTTCCTGAACTTCATCTGGTAATTCATCCACTCTTGTGCTAGTCAGAACAATCCTCGGTTTCCTGACCACAAAGAATTATGGATCTTCTTTCTTCTTCACCTCCGTAAGAAGCTCCTTCACACTCATGAGAAGTATTGTGTTGCTTACTTCCGGCTTCACCTCCTTATCCTTTATCGGAAGCAACATGTGTGTCCTCCCATTCTTCTCTAGGGTGTATGTGTTCATTCTCCCATCATGAATCAAATTTCTATCATATTGCCATGGTATACCTAGCAATAGATGACAAACATCCATGGGAATAACATCACATAAGATCTTATCATTATATCCACCTATCTTGAATTCAACCAAGCATTGTTTAGTGATAGTTACCTGGTGTCCTTTCTGTAGCCACGAAACTTTGTATGGGCTTGGATGATCAGTCGTCTCTAGCTCCAGCTTCTCTACCATCTCTATGGATACGAGATTATCCATGCTACCACTGTCAACGATGACCTTGCATACCATGTCCTTGGTCTTGCAAGAAGTCCTAAAGAGTCTGGTCCTTTGGACTGAGCTTTCCTCCTTCTTCTCGGGTGTCAAAAGGACTTTTCGCATCATAAGCGATCTTCCACCTTCAACGTCTTCGACCTCAACATCTTGCCTCTGTGCCTCAGTGATGTGAGTCTCTCCACTGTCCTTCTTTTTCTCTAGACACTCGAATGACCTATGCCCATTTTTCCTACATGTGAAGCATGTGATTACTCCACCTCTTCCTCTTCCTCTACCTATGGTACAAGGAAACATATTGTTATCGGCATAATCTCCACTCTTCTCTGTATGTTGCCCTCTCTGTTCAACATGCTGGCCTCGCTGTGAACTTCCACCCCTCTCTGTACGCATCTGAGGTTTCTTCCATTCCTCCTTGGACTTCTGGTATGTGTCCTAGGAAACTGTTTTTCCTCTGGGCTGGCTTCTACCTTGGCCCCTCTGACTCTATTTTCGGCTCAGCTTCTCCTCAGCTTTCAGAGCCATATGATAAGCATCTTCCACCATTATGATGGTTACCATGCTCATCTCATCCTGGATATCGTATCTCAGGCCATTCATATACCTGGAAACCTTCTCATCATCGCTCTCCTGATGACCTACCCTGATGTTCAGTCGATAGAATTCCTCAGTGTATTCCTTCACTGTCATCAGCTTCTGTCTCAGGTTCTGCATCCTCCTAAACAGAGTAGTTTGATAATCCCTGGGGATGAATTTCGCCTTCATCTTTGCGATCATCCTGTCCCAACTCTTAATTTTCTACTTTCCCTTGCAGCGTCTATCTTCTTGTAGCTCGTCCCACCATAATGTTGCATGTCCTTTCAAGCGTGTAACAACATGCTTGAATTTCTTGTCTTCTTCGACGTCTTCGTAATCGAAGTAGGTGTCTAGAGCTCTAATCCAAGTTTCCTTTGTAAACTGGAATGTCCATTTTTTCTCTTGCACCCATCCTGGCAATAGCTTTGATCAAATGTTCATTGGCTGCATCCTTGGCTGCAACTTCCTCTTCACGTTCAACCTCAATCTCGCTCTCGGAATCACTGAGATCCCCTGCACTAGTTGTGCATCTTTGTGTTGTCTCCATGTCTTCAAGTCTCGCTCGGAGATCATGCATCTGTCTCTCCATTTATGGATTTGTCATCTTCCTGCCTCTTCTCCGCACCTCCCTATCCTCTGGATCGAGTGACTTCCTTTCTCTCTTTGGCGGCATGGTGACTTCTCTTCTCTGCTACAGAAAGCAAAGAATCTTTCCGAGATCTGATACCACTTTGACGCACGCGCACCCACAGGCACATCCACTCACAGGATCGACTCCTTTATCATCCCGAAGAAATCAAAGGTTCCCTACTTCCCTATCTGGAATTGTCCACACCCACAAAATTCTCCAAAAGATCTCCCTTTGTTCTATCGGGAAATCAGACTTTGCAATTTCGCGAGTACTGTGGTCATGCACTTTGTGTCTCTCAATTCCCTGAAACCCGATGTGGGTCAATGCCAACCCTTTTCCACTCCTTTCGGGGTTTTCCCTGTCAGGATTTCGCCACTCGTGATATCGAATGCCTTGCCTCTCCGACTCCCAAACCCCGATACGCCGAACCTCCGATGCGCTCACGGGTTGACTTTTCAATGCCCGTCACCTCCGTCAGGATTTCGGAGTTCGCAAGTTCTCAAATCCAAATGCAATGAGTTTCAAGACTTAACTTTCCCCGAACTCTGATATGGTGTGCCACCTGTCCTCCACCAACTCCTGTGGCCCACAAACACTATCCTTCAACTGTCGGGATATCGCGTATCATGATATCGTGATTCCTGTTGCAATAATTTGGAGCTTCGACTCACGAAACACCGATACATGATTTACGTGTAGATCCAATGGTCCTGGATGACTTGGATCAACGCTCTATCTTTCTTGAGCTTAAACCTTTGGAAATACACCACTGTATCTCCCCTGCACATCCACAAGATCCAACGACTCATGGTGATTCGTGAATTCTCCTCGAAGAATTCTGACCGTCCGTTCTTTGCTTGACGATTCCCGCGAAATGAGCTAAGTACTCCTTCGTGGAACTTGTCCTCCTATGCGCAACTTATGATTCTTCTTGCCAACCTTCAAGGCATAATTCCTCTACACTTTCCTTCGACAAACTCGAAGGCCTATCCTTCCTGAGCTTTTCTCACAGCTTTAAGTATTTAGAAAGAAAAACCCCTTTGCCCGCACTCATTGCGGAAAACCTTCAACCATGTCTAAGTGTTGAACCTCCTTGACTCTGCGCACGTCTGCAACAGCAGTCCTTCGAACTTTCCTCAGGACTTCGCAACCCTGAGACTTTTTACCTGGCCTGCACACTCCTTGCACGAATCCTGTGCTCAACTACACCCTTGGGATAAATGAGAACAAAATCTAAACTACCTAAGCCTTCTGTCAACGCACTTCTTGCGGACACTTCGACTGCACTCCTTGTAGGAATCTCTGGCTCAGATAGAGAAAAAATTGAAACTCAATCTATTACCCTTCCATATTTCACCTTCAACATGAAATCACATACCTAGCAATAAAACAAATGCATAACAGGAAAACAATTACTCATGAGCACATCATTTAACCCACATACACAGAGAACAAACACAAAACCATGAATCTGAATCAATTTCTTCTATTAATTCAAGATCTGTACATGGGTGTTCTTCTACAACTCTCTGCTATTCTCCTGTGCTCTTCCTGCTTCAATAATCATGCTCAGGCTAATGTTACAATGATACAATGAGGGTGTCTATATCCGTTTTCCCTCCAGCTCCTAAACTGTCTAGTCTAGAATTAAAATCCTATCTACCTGCATTAACTATTTTAAATGTCATCTATCTACTAAGGACAAGAGAGAATCGCTCAAGGTCCAATACAATATACAAAGTGCGCCTCATTAAATCTCCTTATTATTGTTCGCGCAACAGTTTCAAGGTGAAATTCAAAAAGAAATTGTGTTGGCTTGTCCAGTTGTCCTTCGCTTCCACGCTGACTTGCTTGATGTGAGAGATGCTCCTACATCAGATACCCACAGAGAATATAGTGAGTAAACAACTTGTTAAAAGTGTGAATTAAGAAACAATGATCGAGGCCTAGTATTGACGGAAAAATCCTCACGAAGGGAAATATTGATTATGACAGGATTACACAGAGATCATTGGGTAAAACACTCTACAGGAAGCCTCATGCTGAGTGTTAGGGTCACTATGACAGGGTTCAACCATGGGGTTTCGGCGATGGGCATGCCGTGCATAACTCCAAATAAATACAGGGCTACATATTAAAGAGGAAACTGAAGATAACTTCTGTGACAAAAACCTAACAAAACCTTATGGGATCTGTGTAAAATGGCTTACCAGTTTAAAGAAAAATCTTGAGTAATGAAATGTTGTAAACCACCACAAAATTGGAAACTACGTATTATATCCAGATCTTTGGTGGGAGTATTCAGAGAGATGATTTGAACGAAAGGAAGGTTACCCAACCAGCAAACCGTAAATAAGTTATTATAGAGACAAACTTAATACAACTGACCTTCCACACTTCCTTTCTACAGTTAAATTAAAGCGTTAGAGGTTGTGAGCTTACCCAGTAATGGAGGAATTCAGGTAGACATGTAACATTGTTCTTCCCTTACGCAGACTAGGAATACCCTCGTCATCAGTAGTTATATGCAGAGTGGCATTGTAGAGGCCAACTCAGGCAATCTTTTACGAAAATGCACAAGTGAGCCAAAGTAGAAATTGAGCATTAGTTACCCAGGTTCCCTCGTATCGTAGAGAAATGGCGACTGAATTCTTCGGGTCCTCGGGCCATGTGACTGTGGACACCTGGCATATTCATTTTGGTCACAATGACTTAGGACTAGTACGGTGCAGAAAAACTCATAACTCCCAACTAGAGAATTCAATGTAGTTTCGGACCAGAATTAACTGTGCATTGAATCGAGCCACTAACCATGTTAGGGTTAATCCTTTTCATGAAATTGAATAGCCTCCATGATGGATAGTGAGCTGCAGAGTGGTGACTTTTCATGCCAGGTATGTTCCTAACCTCGTGTTAACATGTGTATCTCGGTGACCCTGTCATTGTTCAACTGGTGTATGTAAAACTCACTAACTACTATATTGAAAACCACTACCATGACAGTTAGGGTGCCTGTTTAATTACATTATGGTCGTTGCAAGGAGGCTGCATGGGACCAAGGGTATACCCCTTCAAGTAAAGACACATGAAAACACACTATTTAAACTAAAAAATATGCGTTGCCTTGGACAACTATAGATATAATAACCTTATGATAACGAGGTTGCTTCTAATAGTAATGTTTTAATAATTCTTGTTATTTAGAATTATAAGGGGTTATAATAAAGAGAAGAAGATGGATTGTATGAGATTATCATAATGAAGTCTAAAGTACCCTCTACAATTAGATATGAAGAAGAGAGTACAAAGACTTGTTTGAAAGTGGGACCGTAGTGAAATGCTTTGGGTGGGTCCCTTAATAAAGGTAAGAACTTTGTAGGGTAGAGTTACTTTAGACCTTATGGACTTAACCAGTCCACAATGTTATGAAGAGGCCACACTTTAACTTGTTATGATAAACACTAACATGTGCTTTGAGTAATAATAATAAGCACGAGTTCATGGAAAAGGTAATCACCCCTTTTTATTCGCTGATAAGTGCACGTCTTATTCCAACAATAATGTTTTAAGTGTAAACAGATCAGGTATAATAGAGTAAAGGATTTTTAATGCACCTAGCAAAATAAAAAATTGGCTGGTAATTTTGGGGAACATTACAAAATTCAATATCTAGGATAGATCATGGATGAACATGGGGTGCATGTGAACCCTGTCGAGATATAACTCATGTGATTTCCCGATGCCAATGACTCTAAAAAAGATCTACATTTTCTTGGGCCTTGCCAAATTCTACCATATGATTGTATTGGGGTTATCTCATATCACTTGGACCTTAAGACAAGTAATCGAGGGTGGAGTTAAAGGAAAATTTTCTTGGTCTGAGTTACAATAGAAATCATCTGAGGATGTGTAACACCACCTCTTCTCAACACCATTCATCACTCTAATGAACCTACAACAACCATTCAAGATTGACATAGATTCCTTTGACTATGTTGTTAGTGCATTCCTCACTCAGCATGAACATTTAGTGACTTATCATAGCAAGACACCTATAATATTGTTTTCAAGTATCCCACCTATGAAAAAAATATGTACTCCACTATGAAGGTATGGTGAGAGTGGAAGCATTATATTCCAGGAAAGGAAAAAATAAGCCACACTAATCACAAGTCTCTGCAAATTCATGCAGACATGAAGAAACTTACAAAGAAACCACCATTAGAATTTTTCCACGTACTTGGAACAATTCCACTTGAAAAGTAAGTACAATAAGGGTAGAAAATACCATGATGTAGACTCCCTTAGCTAACCCCTAGTTGTAGTTCTAACAACAATTACTATCTCTTGTTGGCACAAGACCTCTAGATGGACACAACTCTATGCCAGGGACCCTTGCTTCATTGCTACATATTAGACACTATGAAAAGGTAAACAAGTTCTATACTTTCATCTCCAGGATGCACTTTGTTTCTATTTGGTCCATCTTTGTGTTCCTTGAGGAGAGCATGAAAAGATCCTTTGGGAGAGTTTGGTAGGGAACTTCGATTTGGGAAGAAAATAGGAGTACTTCAAAACTATTTATACTGGAAAAAACTCAAATAGTACATCAATAGGTATATCAGACCATGCACTTCCTATGCCATTTCTAAACTGACCATTAGAAAGTAGGTGTTGTACACTTCTCATTATATGCCACACAAGATCCGAGAGTCAGTCTCCATGGATTATATGTCAGGTTTTACCTCCATCAAGCATGACAATTATTGTGTCTTTGTGGTTGATGATCGGTTCTCTAAGATGGACATTTTAGCAATGTGTAAGAAGAGTATCATATTTGAAGCCACAACTAAGCTCTTATTTGAGCATGTTTTGGTTCATTTTGGGATACCATGGACCTTTGTTTTAGATAGGGATAGTAGGTTCCTCAATACCTTCTGGTCTATCCTATGGTCTCTAATGGACACCAAGATGACCAAATAAACTACCTTCAATCCCTAGATAGATGGAAAATAGAATTGGTCAATACAATTATTGTGCATATATTGTGCATTTACAACTCCAAGCATCCATGTACATGGGATAAGATCCTTACATATGTTATTTGGAAACTTATGAAGCAACCACCATTAGAATTTTTCCACATACTTGGAACAATTCCACTTTAAAATTAAGTACAATAAGGGTAGAACAAATCATGATGTAGACTCCCTTAGTCGACCCCTAGTTGTAGTGCTAACAATAATTATTAACTCTTGTTGGCACAAGAGATCTATATGGACACAACTCTATGTCAGGGAACCTTTCTTCATTGGTACATATTAGACACTAGGAAAAGGTAAACAAGTTCTATACTTTCATCTCCAGGATGCAGTTTTTTGCTATTTGGTCCATATTTGTGTTCCTTGAAGAGAGCATGAAAATATAGTTTGGGATGGTTTGGTAGGGAGCTTCGATTTGGGAAGACAATAGGAGTACCTCAAAACTATTTATAATGGCCAAAACACAAATATGACCTCAATAGGTATATTAGACCATGCACTGCCTATGTCATTTCTAAACCGACCATTAGGAAGTAGGTGTTGTAAACTCCTCATTATACCCCACACAAGATCTGAGAGTCAGTATCCATGGATTATATGTCGGGTTTTACCTCCATCAAGCATGATAATTATTATGTCTTTGTGGTTGATGATCAGT
This sequence comes from Picea engelmannii, assembly GCA_009831015.1. Lineage (NCBI taxonomy): Eukaryota > Viridiplantae > Streptophyta > Pinopsida > Pinales > Pinaceae > Picea > Picea engelmannii. Next base: position 126,191 of record ML802580.1, on the reverse strand, counting down.
TCTCTAAGATGGCCATTTTAGCAATGTGTAAGAAGAGTATCATATTTGAACCCACAACTAAGCTCTTATATTTGAACCTATCAACTAGCCACCTTGGGGCTAACAATCCTTTGGGCATTTCATCTCCTTGCATTAGCGTTTTTTATCTTTAGAAATTTTTCCTCTTAGGGTTTAGAAATTTATGTTAAAAGACCATTTCATCCTTTTTTAATGTTTTCTTATGAATGAGTGTAGCCAACACCTTTCTCTTCATAGATGAACTACCATCATTCTAGCTAGTTTTTATTGATTTTCATTTCACAATATTTTCTTATCTTATTTATTAATACAATTTGGTTCTCACAATATTAGTGTGTTCTCTGCAATGTTTTGTTTCCATTCATATTCATTCCTTTCATTTAGTTCTCTATATATGTAATGTCCCCTCCATTACGACATTAATGTAAGTGAGTACAATAGTGGTAATTTTTTTTTTTAAATATCTGGTAGAACAAGTGATATGCGGCAATAACATACATCAATTTTTTTTTATATTCTATTATCATCTACATAATTACACAACAAGAATAAAATGTAACATCATTATATTAATAGATCCATTATATCACATAATTATAACAAGACGTATATCTTCCCCATCCTACGCTGCAAGGTCAGGACCAAGACACATAATCAACGCTCAAGTTCGGGATTCTTTCGATTGATTTTGGCCATTTAAGGTCTCAAGAATAACAGTCATTATGAGGAACATGAAGATATATAATGCCCATATCCACTCCTAATATAAATTCAAGACTAAATTACTTCATCGTATTACATACATGCACAAGTAATTCATCCTTTACCATCTAACTGCATATTACAAGGAAATATTATTTTGTAACCATTTAATCACACATTTTTCAATTAAAGAGTTAATTAAGAATTGAAATTTACCACCAATGTATTTAAGATTTGTATAATTTAACTAATGATGCTAACAATAACTTCCATTCAAACATTCATTGATCTAAATATCCATAACTACCTTCTAAATTCATATAGTTTAAATAGTTATTAAGAGAATATATTCCAAGAAATACTTATAATAAATTTTAATATTAGGAGAATATATTCCAATAGATACTCATAATAAATTTTAATAAACATCTATAGGATATTTATAAAATATTTGTAAGATACCCATCAATTACTAACAATTATCCCTTAAAACAAGTTACATTTTAACTACTTTCTAACTTACTTAAATTTATTAAATTTAAAACACAAAGCATAAACCATGCACTAATTAACCTATCATTATTAAATTTTTACTTTTCCATTAAATATAAGTCTTGACAAAAATTGTAAGTGAATACTAAAGATAACTTAAATTGGTATGATCATGACTCACCACTTAGTCCAAATGACTTAATACCGAAATTTACCATGCAATGGGTAGAACCAACTGAAAGGGAATTAACATATATTCAAGGCCAAGTACACAACCATGAGTATTTTGATTACTCTTTAAATTACGATGATGTAGAGAACTAACTTATATTATACGATAATTATTATTCCAATATTGGTATTATTATGATAACTCAACACCCTTTTTTATAAGAACTAAAATTGAACTTCACAAAGTTTATTCTAACTTCAATTTATGATATCCATACATAACAAATTTTATCTTATAATTCTCTCTCAATTTGTTAATTCAATAACTATTTTTATAAGGATATAGATTTTATATGTGAAATATCAAGTGAATGGTGTGATTGGTCCTTGATTAATTTCCGTATATTCCTTTAGTAACCAGCAGTAATCTAAGGTAGTTACAATCATTATTATTCTCGACCTAAAATTTCTTAGCTTAGACGCATCCATTTAAGATTTTATTGGACACACAAATCGATTATTATTGTTCTACTATATACTGATGATTGAGAGGGGAGTTGATCCACTAATAAAAGAGCAAGGATTAGGCCAAAATTATTTGTAGGACTTAGGCGTTCCGGTCTATTTTACAGATGATGTCTCTATACTTATTGTTATTATGTGAAATTTTCTTTTATAAAAGCTATTCATGTTGAGAAATATAACAACATACAAAGGTGTAAGGATGGCTTCATGTTTTACTTAGTAAGCGATAACTTCCAGAGAAGAGAACCCTCAAGTGAATAGCTTGAGGCTAAGTTGGCCTCGAGCGCTCAATCAACTGTGTCAAGATTATACATCCCCGAATTTTAACGAATACAAATGAATTACACACTAATTTAAGGTAACTAACCGTCTGGAAGATTAATTAAGAAAAAAAAAAATTATCTCGATCTGAGCCCATCCACTCTAAAATTTGGTGGAAAAGGGTGGTGCTCATTCATCAATGATTCTCTTTCCAAACTAACTTCTTGTTTTTCTTTTGAAATTTTGTGATCAGATTTTCTATCTTCAAAAAACCTTCGATGAATTGTCTGTAATATCTTGCTAAACCCATAAAGTTACATACTTCTTGTACATTTTTTGGTACTGTCCATTCTATAATATCCTCAATTTTCATTGGATCCACAACGATACCTTCACCAGATATGATATGTCTAAGTCGTGAATCTTCGATTAGTAAAAAGAACATTTTGATAGCTTCTCATACAATTTGTTTTCTCTTAGACACTGTAGAACCAATCTCATGTATTCGTCATGCTCTTATTTCATCTAAGAATAAATCAGTATGTCATCAATAAATAATTGAACAAACTTGTCCAAGTATTCACAGAAGATGCCATTCATCAAACTCATGAATACCCACAGGGCATTTGTCAAACCAAACAGTAAAAATGTAAAATCATAGTGTCTAAATATCTTCTTAAATGTCGTCTTAGGGATATCTTCTTCCTTAATCCATAATTGATGATATCCCGATCTCAAATCAATCATAGAAAACACCATTTATCCCTTCATCTGGTCAAATAAATCAGATATTCTTGGCAATGGATATTGGTTCTTGATCATCGCTTTGTTCAATTGATGATAGTCAATACAAAGTCTCCACGATCAATCCTTCTTTCTCATGAAAATAACTGGTGCATCCCAAGGTGACACACTTGGATGTATAAGTCCCAAGTGCAACAATTTCTTCAATTGCATTTTCAAATCTTGCAATTCTGGTGTCAAAATCTTGTAGGGAGTTCTTTCAATAGGCTATGTTCCAGGTTTCTAGTCTATTGTAAACTCCAACTCTCTTTCAGGCGGTAAACTCGATAACTCTTCTGGAAATACATCTGCAAACTCTTGTACTACAGGAAGGTTTTATAACCCTTTTGCCTCACCCTTTTCATTTAGTGCTAAGATTGCATATAGCTTGCATCCTTTTCACATAATCTTCTACAATTGTAGAGAATTAATAAACCTCAAGGACACTCCCTGGTTTCTTCCTATAATTACTTTACTCTATCCCAAATCATCCATCAAACTTAACCGTTCCATCTTACAGTTAAGTATAACATCATGTGATTCCAACCAATCCATGCATATCACTATTTCAGAAGATCCTAAGATCATGATGTATAAGTTAGAATTTGTTACAAAATCACCCAAGTTAATGCTACAGTCTGTAAACTTTCCTGCAATTTTCTTTTTAGCACCTGATGTCATTTCTATGTATTTGAACTCATCCTATTTGATTGTCTTTACCTTAATTCTCTTTAGCATTGCAATGGAGATAAATCTATTTGTAGCACCTATATCTATCAAAATACTAATATTTTGATAGACAATCATACTTGATGTATCGAGCACAGTGGACTAGTGCTCAGCCTGGCAGTTGTTCACCACTACATGTATCATGTGGGCCTTGCCCAAATTTCCAACTATAGTGGGTACTAATGATCCAACCACTCTGATATTCTCAATCGGATAATGTCACTGGTAATGTGGCTCCCCACATGTCCATTATCTAGTGTTTGGTCCAGTGCTCCTGGTCTCCGAAGTAGAAGCTAATGGCCTATGATCCTATTCTGTGCAGCTGAACAAGCCTGAAATGTTGTTGTTGTGGTCGTCTGTAAGGATTCCTTTTCTAAGGAGTATATTGTCGTCGTGTCGTGAACATAGGTCCTCTGGGTGTATCTCGATTCCTTGAGGTTTTTCTGGTTGGGGTTTGATGCTGATGCACTCCTGATCTCATCTGTCCAGTCGGTCTACAAGGATTCCTACCCTGACCCCCATTTTTCACCTCTTCCTTAGCTATGAGGGCCTTTTGAACTACGTCGTGCAACATTTTAGGCGTTAGGATCCTCACCTTCACACGAATATTGAAGTTAAGGCTGAACACAAACTTGTTGACCTTTAACTTCTTTGTGCTCATATGTAGATCATACCTAAGTATCTCCATTAACCCGACCTCATACTCTGGCACCATACAAACACCATGTTTACAAGTAATGAACTCATTAAGATGACACTCAATGAATTCCTTGGACAAATACCTTTTCCGGAACCATACCTCGAACAACTCCCATGACACGTCTTTAACAACCATGTTTAGTTGAGGTAGGAGTGTTTTCCAACAAATTAGAGTACTCCCTTTCATTTTGAATACCACCATGTGGACCTTCATGTTGGAGGTGTAATCACGAAGTGCGAAGCACATCACCATGTTCTCTAACCATGCCTGGATGGCTAATCCGTTGAGGGCACCCCAAAACTCATGAAACTTCACCTTCTTGAGTTCTCTGTGTATGTTACTACTACCACCTGGTGCGCATTGTGAACCCTCATTAGGAAACAATTATCTTCCTTCATCTCTATCAAGGAGTTTTATCAATTCCTCTAACATCCTTTGAAATGATGTCATCATACCTAACAAATATCCCACAACAAACTGCTCCTTTTCAGTAGTCTTCTCATCTCTTTGGGGTTGTTGTTCCTGAGTTTATACTTTAAGGCTCTAAAGTATACTTTCAAGGCATCTGAAAAAGAACAGAGAGTTAAGTTATAAAGTGTCAGTTTTTAAAAGATAAGCTATGGATGATTTCTTAACTGTCTCTGTCTAGCTTCCCAGTGTTCCTGGATACTAATATCCCTTTCAATTGTTGCCCATGAATGTTGTAACTCAACCTGGGTGCTTGTTGTCTCTAAGATGGTGTTAAATAAATTTAAAGCAATGCTAGTTTGATCTGAAAGGCCAGGATCTATATTGGGAAGAAGAAAAATTTATTATCTCGACCTCAGCCCATCCTCTCAAAAATTTTGTGGAAAAGGGTGGTGCTCATTCGTCAGTGATTCTCTGTCCAAACTAACTTCTTGTTTTTCTTTTGAAATTTTCTGATCAAATTTTCTATCTTCGAAAAACCTTCGACGAATCGTCTATAATATCCTGCTAAACCCATAAAGTTACATACTTCTTGTACGTTTTTCGGTGCTGGCCATTCTATAATATCCTCAACTTTCATTGGATCCGCAACGATACCTTCACTAGATATTATATGTCCCAAGTAGTGAATCTTTGATTAGTAAAAAGAACATTTTGATAGCTTCTCGTACAATTTGTTTTCTCTTAGACACTGTAGAACCAATCTCACGTATTCGTCATGCTCTTATTTCATCTGAGAATAAATCAGTGTGTCATCAATAAATACTTGAACAAACTTGTCCAAGTATTCACAGAAGATGTCATTCATCAAACTCATGAATACCCACAGGGCGTTTGTCAAACCAAATGATAAAACTGTAAAATCATAGTGTCTGAATCTCTTCTTAAATGTCATCTCAGGGATATATTCTTCCTTAATCCATAATTGATGATATCCTGATCTCAAATCAATCATAGAAAACACCATTTCTCCCTTCATCTAGTCAAATAAATCAGATATTCTTGGCAATGGATACTGGTTCTTGATCATTGCTTTGTTCAATTGATGATAGTCAATACAAAGTCTCCACGATCAATCCTTCTTTCTCATGAAAATAACTGGCGCATCCCAAGGTGACACACTTGGATGTATAAGTCCCAAGTGCAACAATTCCTTCAAAGGCATTTTCAAATATTGCAATTCCAGTGTTGAAATCTTGTAGGGAGTTCTTGCAATAGGCTCAGTTCTAGGCTTTCAGTCTATTGTAAACTCCAACTCTCTTTCAGGTGGTAAACCTGATAACTCTTCTGGAAATACATCTGCAAACTCTTGTACTGCAAATAGTTTTTCTAACCCTTATGCCTTAGCCTTTTCATTTAGTGTTAAGATTGCATATAACTTGCAACCTTTTCACATAATCTTCTGCAATTGTAGATAATTAATAAACCTCAAGGACACTCCCTAGTTTCTTCCTATAATTACTTTACTCTGTCCCAAATCATCCATCAAACTTAATCGTTTCGTCTTACAGTTAAGTATAACATCATGCGATTTCAACCAATCCATACATATCACTATTTCATAAGATCCTAACATCATGATGTATAGGTTAGAATTTGTTACAAAATCACCCAAGTTAATTCTACAGTCCGTAAGCTTTCCTCCAACTTTCCTTTTAGCACCTGATGTCATTTCTATGTATTTGAACTCATCCTGCTTGATTGTCTTTACCTTAATTCTCTTTAGCATTGCACTAGAGATAAATCTATCTGTAGCACCTGGATATATCAAAATACTAAAATTTTGATCGACAATCGTACTTGACGTATCGAGCATAGTGGACTAGTTCTCAGCCTGGTGGTTGTTCACCACTGCATGGATCACGTGGGCCTTGCCCAAATTTCCAACTATAGTGGGTACTAATGATCCAACCACTCTGGTATTCTCAATCGGATAATCTTATTCGTAATGTGGCTCCCCATATATCCATTATCTAGTGTTCGGTCCAGTTCTCCTAGTCTCCGAAGTAGAAGCTAATGGCCTATGATCCTGTTTGTTCAGCTGAACAAGCCTAAAATGTTGTTGTTGTTTCAGACGATGTTGTTGCTATTGTTGTGGTCATATGTAAGGATTCCTTTGCTAAGGAGTCTATTTTTGCGGTGTCGTGAAAATACGTCCTTTGGGCGTATCTCTATGCCTTGAGTTTTTTTGTTGTTGGTGTTTAATGCTAATGTGCTCTTGATCTGATCTGTACAGTCGGTCTAGAAGGATTCCTACCCTGACCCCCATTTTTCACCTCTTCCTCACCTTCACACGAATATTGAAGTTAAGATTAACCATGAACTTGTTGACCTTTAACTTCTTCGTGTTCATATGTAGATCATACCTAAGTATCTCCATGAACCCGACCTCATACTCTGGTACCATACAAACACCATGCTTAAAGGAAATGAACTCATTAAGCTGACGCTCAATGAATTCCTTAGAAAAATACCTCTCCTGGAACCATACCTTGAACAACTCCCATGACACGTCTTCAATAGCCATGTTTAGTTGAGGTAGGAGTGTCTTCCAACAAAGTAGAACACTCCCTTTCATTTGGAAGACCACCATGTGGACCTTCATGTTGGAGGTGTAATGTAGCACACCTTTCTGCTACTTTGTTTAATCGCTCTGATACCAAACTGTAGCACCCCTTTCACTCGGCTACCAAGGTTACTATAACACCACTCTGGTAGATAACCCAGAATAACTATAGGGCACCTTGGCTACCGTGTAGGTGTTACTATGCGGAATAACACATTCTCATTCATAATTAATCGCATGCATTTAAGCAAAGAAATACATTTAAGCTCAGAGTAAGCATAAGAATCATTTTTATCATAAATAATCCATGGCAAATACATTAATCCAAATGCACAACAGAATGCATGATAATTATAATACACAGGGATACAAAACATAATTAAATCATCATCTGGTACTTATCTGTAAAACAATGGTAGAATCCACCAACCAAGTGCAGGCCTTCCACGAATCTCCCAGCCTTAGACTGCACTGCTCATCAGCTCAGCAATGGGTCACCCCCAAGCTGGGACTAAGCTCCACCCCAAGGCAAGGAAATCTAGGCTCAGGCTGAGGTTACAGGGAAAACAGTCGCACACAACCACAAGGATGGAATTCTCTCCCAGGAATCTCCCACGCTCACTGCCCACAAACCCTCATTCCCCACATGCCTGTTGCACCCCAGGAGAATGCACCTTCTATGTCACCTAGACAGTCCTTCGGCTACCAATCTCCCTTACCTTGGGTTACAGGAACAGACCGGACCGGAAGTCTCCGGCCTCTATGGCAGCTACAGGGTTCCTTCCAGGAGTTATCTCCTTCCCCTATGCACTCTCTCACTTGGAGGGAGTCTCTCACAGGCCAACAAGCCTCACACAGTCTAGTACTACGTAGTCTCAACAATCCCACAGGAAAACAGACAGAGGCTTTCCAAAAACTGGTTCGACAATCACAGGATGGCTTCACAGTCACGACTTCAGAACAGGGAATGCTCGCATAGGATCGCTCAGCTTTCCCGAACAAGCAAAGACTCTTCCCTGAAATCAACACAGGCTTATCGTAGGCTGGGGTTACACGCACGAGATTTCTCAGAATCAGACACAGACACTCGAGTCACAGGGCCTCTCGAAGGTTCTCTACAGGAGTCGAGTTAGTCATATTGCTTAGAGCTCCGTACGCATTCAGACAATCCGGTGGAATGGGAATGGAACCTTCTCACAGCTCACCCTGGCCATTTTATTCGCATGCACCAGGGTTGACACTTGTCACCCATGGTACTGCATGCGTTCCACCAGCACGCGTTCCTCCCACCACTTGGGAATTCAAGTGTCCTTCCAAAAGGACTTTGGATAAAAACATATGATGCACATATCTTTTGGAATAGTATTAAAATATTATTCCCAGGATTAAGCCCCCCTAGGCTTATCCCCTAGGCTCAACACTTAGCCTCTTTCCCACCTTCCAGCCCCTAATTCCTTGCCCACCTTATGGATGCTTAGTCCCCCTTCACTCATTCATCGTGGTCGGTCTACACATGGGGGTGTTTATGTTTTATTAATTGTTCTGCGTGATTACATATACAATAGCAGGCTCCTGGCCTTCAACACTTCGGATCCCTGGCCTAACAACACATAAGACTCCATCTTATAAGAACTCGGCTCACCAGCCTATAAATCATAATTACAATTCTTTTTAGAAGATGGTTCACTATGGGGCTCGGCCTTGGGGACACTACAATTCCCCTCCCCTTATTTTTGCACTGTCCTCAGTGCAACTTTACACAACATCTGCAAGCTTTTCAAAAATATTCAAAAAGATGCAGGTACTCTGCCCGCATAACCTCTGCATGCTCCCATGTTACATCCTCAGGACCGTACCAGGTCCACTGGACCCTTACAAGCTCCATAGCTCGATCTTGGAGTTTTTTTATTTTCTTGTCCAATATGCGCACAGGATGCACTTGCATGACACCTTCTGGTTCCACCTAAATCATATTCCAATCGATTACATGATTAGCATCGGGTATATATATTTCTTAAGTAATGAAATATGAGACACCTTAGGTATAGTCATGGATGCAGTAATGCAACCATATATGCAATGTATATGTATGTATATACAAACAAATTCAATAACATTAAAACTGTATACAACATACACAACATAGAATAAATAGAGAATTGTACTTATCTTTTGATTGAGAGACCTTCCACCCTGTGGTAGAGCTATGACTCCATCAGGCAATGGCTTCTCAATATAGCCATGGTCCACAATTCTTATCCACATGGTCTAGGCCAAGGTACCAGACCTCAGCAGCACTCCAACCATTCAAACCTCGGCAGTACTCCAACCAACGGTCTCTCATTCCCCACATGCTTGTCCACCCGGGAGTATACACCTTCACAAGAACAGTCCATCGGTGCTACAAATCCCTTCCTTGGGCTTGGCAATAGGCTGGACTGGAAGTCTTAGAGCACCATGGCTCTAGGAGTTCGAACTGCCCTCAATGGTTTCCAAGCAGCATCTTCTTGAGATACTCTTTGTAGCCAACATTTTAACTTTTATCAACATCATCTCATCTGCATCAACCACATGTAGTTATCATGAGAGAACATACAAGAATTCATTTAGGAATTCCAATTAATTCGAAAGGAAATTCAACTTTTATTCCC
>ML802580.1:91608-115483 GCA_009831015.1 Picea engelmannii | reverse complement strand
ACCATTGCACTTAGTATGCAATTATATCACTTATTATGCATGAGTGTGATTCTCAATGCATTATTATTCAGTGCACCTTGCATTGAATTACATAATTCTCTCTATCTCAGTCATGTATCTCACCATCCATGGGTTGGAATTCTGGCCAACGTGTTGCCACATTCTCCATACACTTCCTATTCTCTTTCCAATTAATTGGATGCCTTCCTTTCTGACCCGAACACTACACCAAGAATATAATTCTACGGTATTCATTAGTGTTAGCAAAAAGGTTGCAGCCCAAATTTATTCAAAAGTAGGAAGCTTCTGGTACCTGGTGTGGATCATAATCTTTCCATATATGTACCTTGCCATATCCAACCATGTCCTGGTCTCATACATGACTAGCTTTCTTGCATTCATTCTTGTAACAAGTTCTTATCTTTTAATTCTTTGGTTATTACCCCATAACCAAATTAACATGACATTCTACTATGTCGATGTGTGCATTCAGAAGCTAAAAATATTTGAATTAACACAGGCCTACAGCCTTTACCACATCTGGTGGTATGCATTCAAATAATATAATCATGTGATTTAATAACATAGCTCTGGCTGAGGAAATTCTTACCATAATTTCCTTTCAACAATTATGAAAAAAGAGATAAAACTGATACCTGCATGACTGCCATTAAAAATTATACTACTTGAATATCTGATAGCAGTAGAAGCTTTCATGCTTCTTTTATCAGACTTATAACTAGCTCTTCAGCTCTTTGTTGCTTCCTTCATGAGGTAGCAAAATTACCAACAACACCTGTGACATGCAAGCATTCTTTCCTTGGGCTGGCCAAACAAGCCATAACATACTTACTGCCACAAATTGTAGCAACTTCTTTCTCCCTATGACCCTTTTTCTTGTGGATCCTAGAAGCATTCAATTCTTCCAGGATTCCTACAAGTTTCTCCTACATGGCCACTGGCTATGACTATGTGCCTATCCAAAAAGGTGTTTCAGGATTTCGCGTATCGGGGGTTTCGATATGAGTCACCCTCGAGTCTCTCTATCCCCGAAATCTGAAACAAGAGTCTAGCACATCCTAGATCTTCCTTTAACTTCCACCGGTGTGACCTCTAGCGAAATTCGAGGATTAGCTCTCCTCCTTTCTCCCAAGGCCCGAATTCCCGAACCCCTGTTGCCTCAGATCAAAGGTCCACAACTTTCCAGGTTCGACGATCCCGGTCAATTCCTCATGAATCGACAATTCGCATTTCGGGGTTTCGAAAAACAGTTTCCCCTACTTTTCTTCCGGTCTCTAGTTTTCCAAAATCTATGTGAGTCAGATCCAACAACTCAAAGCTCCTTGTAATCCAACGGTGTGGATCATTTTTCTCATGAATCGGGACTTCACGGTTCGCGAAATTAGAAAGCAGTTCTCTTCCCTCTTTCAACTTCTGTCTTCATGAAATTCAAGTGTGTTAGATCAACGACTGATACTCATCATGATTCAATGGTCTAGATATTTCCTCGCGAATCGTAAGTTTGCGTTTCAGGATTTTTGAGATCAACTTCCTTTATTCTCCCAACTTTCGATTTTCCGAATTCCCGATGAAAGGAATCAATGGTTCGATATTCCCTGAGATCGACGGTTCAATACCTCCCGTGAGACTTCGAGTATTGAATAACTCTTACATTATCTTCCTCTCATTTGGCTGGATCCGACGGCTCACGGGTTTTTGACACTTCTTCCTGGAAGCACTCCACCGTCCGATTCTATCCTTGTTAATCTCTTTTTGCGATTCAGGACTTGGAGTGACCAAGAATTTGGCTTGCACTCCAAGTTCACAATCCCTGAATTTACGAAATGATCCAATGGTTCAAACCAACCACGATCAACAACCCACTTTATTCTGGATCCTAGAGTGGTGAGTTTCTCCATCCACTAACCACCTTCCAACTTCTGACTATCTTACGGTTCCCCGCGATTTTGTGAGTTCTCCACGGAAAATTCTGACCATTCGTTCAAAATCTAAATGACTTCTTTCCAAATATCTTGGCATCAATTCTTCTAGAATTGGCTTCCTCCCTAACTTGAAGGATTTCGAATAATTCGAAGGCTTCGATGGTGTTTTCCCTTCCGAGCTTCAGTTAGTGAAATTTTAACTTCACCTTACCGCGCACTTGCGCTCAGTGTGTGAACTTGCTCTATTTCTCTCAGATCTTTTAACTTAATCAGTCTCAAAGGGACTTGACCCTTCAGTGTTTTCCAAAAGACTTTCTATTGTCTTCCTGGCACCCTCTACGCTCATCTCCTGGAGTCTTTCGAACTTAAAACAAGTTCCATCTATAATCACTCCTTGCGCTGGATATGCACACTATTCATACCAAAAGTTCCACGCTATCTCTTCTGAGCTTCGTTTTCTGAACTGGAAGAATTATGTGTCTCTTCCATTTCTTTGCACTTTGTGGCAATTCAAATCAGTTTTGGCACTCGTCAACCTTCTGCAATACAAATGCACAGACGATTAGAATTTGTCAGGCCTTTTTTTCTTGACAATTCGTCATCTTTCATAACAATCGATGTTAAGAAAATCTTTCAATTTCACGACTTTTCTGAGCTCTTCTCGGCTCTACAATTTTCGGGTTTTCAGAACTTTCGTTTTCGACACTTCGTGATTTTAGGACTTCGGGTTTTCATCCACGAAGATCCCATGGTTAGATATTCGTAACCAGAGTCACCCTTTTGCAACTCACGATCTCGTGAGTTCGTGAGTCAAAGACCCTCGACTCATTTCCTCTAACTGCTGATACCCGAGATGCAACACGGGTATGGCTCCCTCCTTGCTAGTGTCTGCTACGCATGACCGTAGTCTAGGGCTAAGTGCTAGCACCCTTCGCTATTCGCACCTTCATGAGTTGTGGCATCCAACCCTGGTGCCTCCCTTTCACGAAACCCCGAGAAGCGATGTTGACTTTTCTCCTCTTGTTCTCGCTACTTCGGGACTTTGCGAGTTTCAATGTCGAGCTCCCATGCCCTTATCTCGTGAGTCCCCAAAATCGCGAATTACTTTATTCTCCGGGCCCATAGCACAGCTGTCGCCCTTCACCACCGTGGCATGTGGTACGTTCAAGAGGGTCCACGTTGATTTTAAGGACGTCGTCGGGTCTCACCATTCTCGCCTGTCTCCTCAACCCACTAGCACGTGGTACATCTCCATGTGTCCATTTCCATTCCATGAAAAATCCAACGGTCATATCTTTCTCAGATCTACGGCGCAGATCCTTTCAGCATTTTGGGCTTCCAAACGCCGATGCGCTCTAACTCATGTTAGCCCTCCAGGCTAGACTCGTGGTTCACACGACCTCCCCTTATATGACCGCAGTCATACCTCCTATCAAGGTTTCAGACTTTCCAATGCCGAAACACATATGTCCTAAGGATTTGCGATTCCCTGAACCCCGATTTCCCGATGGATGACTCTCCTTCCAGAACTTTCCTGACTGCCTCGATGTCAGCCATGCATACCCAAGAATGGACGGTCCTCACCGCTTCTCGCTATTTCACGATTTCACGATTTCAAATGCTCCGGGTACCTTATCTTCAGGATTCGTGAAACGTCGAACCCTGATATGCCGATGGGCTCCCAATCTCGCCCACATGTCCCAACTGACGGATGGCTCAGATCCAATCTCGAGTTTTCACAACTTGTGATTCCCTGATGACAAAGTTCTATGTCAACTCAAAACCCCGGTAGCCGATATACCAATGGGTCACTCGATCTCCGCCATGTGTCCCAACTGTTGGATGACTCAGATCAAATATCGGGACTTCGCCTGGTGCAAGGTCAAAAACACTCACCTATGTGAGTCTGGCTATCCGGATCTCCGAATTGGACGATCGCGCGACATACATCGTTCCTTATACGGACGGCTTAGATTTCCCCTCCCTATTTCGGAACTTGAAATGTCCCAACCTTCTTGAACTCGAGAACTCTGATATCCCGAACGCTGATATCCCGATAAGCCAACTCCTTTCGGGACTTTCACCCTCCTGTTCACGAATCTTTAAAACTCCGTGCAACTCTCTACCGATCTGACGGCTGTTGGGTAATTTTCTCAATATTTGACGGCTCACAAGGGTTCTCCATCCCTCCCGAACAGATCCTAGAGCTTCCACACCAGCGGTGTGGATTCCTCTCTCCTTGTGTACTCATACCACAATGGTTGCGGTTTCATAATGCCACTATACCTCCTGAGCTTTTAAAATGCGTCAAGTAACTCCTTGACATTTTGGAGTAAACCAGGGTCCGAAATTGGCCTTCCCGACCCAATTTCCCCTCGCATTCTCAGTCCAAAGACCGCTCCACTGGCCCATCTAGGCTCAGTGTCGAAACCTTGGATCTGATACCAAACTGTAGCACACCTTTCTGCTACTTTGTTTAATCGCTCTGATACCAAACTGTAGCACCCCTTTCACTCAGCTACCAAGGTTACTATAACACCACTTTGGTAGATAACCCAAAATAACTGTAGGGCACCTTGGCTACCGTGTAGGTGTTATTACGTGGAATAACACATTCTCATTCATAATTAATCGCATGCATTTAAGAAAAGAAATACATTTAAGCTCAGAGTAAGCATAAGAATCATTTTTAACATAAATAATCCATGGAAAATACATTAATCCAAATGCACAGCAGAATGCATGATAATTATAATACACAGAGATACAAAACATAATTAAAGCATCATCTGGTACTTATCTGTAAAATAGTGGTAGAATCCACCAACCAAGTGCAATCCTTCCATGAACCTCCCAGCCTTAGACCATAATGCTCATTAGCTCAGCAATGGGTCACCCCCGAGCTGGGACTAAGCTACACCCCAAGGCAAGGAAATCTAGGCTCAGGCTAAGGTTACAGGGAAAATAGTCACACACAACCACAAGGATGAAATGCTCTCCCAGGAATCTCCCACTCTCACTTCCCACAGACCCTCATTCCCCACATGCCTGTTCCACCCCAGGAGAATGCACCTTCTCTGTCACCTGGATAGTCCTTCGGCTGCCAATCTCCCTTACCTTGGGTTACAGGAACATGCCCGACCGGAAGTCTCTGGGCTCTATGGAAGCTACAGGGTTCCTTCCAAGAGTTCTCTCCTTCCCCTGTGCACTCTCTCACCTGGAGGGAGTCGCTCACAGGCCAACAAGCCTCACGCAGTCCAGTACTACGTAGTCTCAACAATCCCACAGGAAAACAGACACATGCTTTCCAAAAATTGGTTTGACAATCACAGGATGGCTTCACAGTCACAGCTTCAGAATAGGAAATGCTCGCATAGGCTTGCTCAACTTTCCCAAACAAGCAAATACTCTTCCCCGAAATAAACACATGCTTCTCATAGGCTGGGGTTACACGCACGGGATTTCTCAGAATTAGACACAGACATTCGAGTCACAGAGTCTCCCGAAGGTTCTCTACAGGTGTCGGGTTAGTCATACTGCTCAGAGCTCCGTACGCGTTCAGACAATCTGGTGGAATGGGAATGGAACCTTCTCACAGCTCACCTTGGCCATTTTATTCGCATGCACCAGGGTTGACACTTGTCACACATGGAACTGCATGCGTTCCACCATCATGTGTTCCTCCCACCACTTGGGAATTCACGTGTCCTTCCAAAAGGACTTAGGATAAAAACATATGATGCACATATCTTTTGGAATAATATTAAAATATTATTCCCAGGCTTAAAACCCCCTAGGCTTAGCCCCTAGGCTCAACACTTAGCCCCTTTCCCACCTTCCAGCACCTAATTCCTTGCCCACCTTATCGATGCTTAGTCCCCCTTCACTCATTCATCATGGTCGGTCTGCACATGGCGGTGTTTATGTTTTATTAATTGTTCTGTGTGATTACATATACAACATCAGGCTCCTGGCCTTCAACACTTAGGCTCCCTGTCCTAACAACACATAAGCCTCCATCTTATAAGAACTCGGCTCACCAGCCTATAAATCATAATTACAATTCTTTTCAGAACATGGTTCACTATGGGGCTCGGCCTTGGGGACATTACATGTAATCATGAAGTGTGAAGAACATCACCATGTTTTCTAGCCATGCCTCGATGGCTAAGCCATTCAGGGCACCCCGGAACTCAGGAAACTTCACCTTCTTGAGTTCTTTGTGTATGTTACTACTACCACCTAGTGCATGTTGTGAACCCTCATTAGGCACAAATTCTCTTACTTCATCTCGATCAAGGAGTTTTAGCAATGCCTTTGACATCCTCTGAAATGATGTCATCATACCTAACAAATCTCCCACAAAAACCTTCTCCTTTTCAGTAGTCTTCTCAACTCTTTGTGGTTGGTGTTCCTAAGTTTATACTTTAAGGCTCTAAAGTATACTATCAAGGCATCTGAAAAAGAAGAGAGATTTAAGTTATAAAGTTTCAGTTTGTAAAAGATAAGCTATAGCTGGTTTCTTAACTATCTCTATCTAGCTTCCCAGTGTTCCTGGATACTAATATCCCTTTCAATTGTTGCCCATGAACTTTCTAACTCAATCTGGGTGCTTGTTGTTTGTAATATGGTGTTAAATAAATTTAAAGCAATGCTAGCTTGATCTGAAAGGCTAGGATCTATATTGGGTTGTCTTGTAACAGGTACAATCATGAGGGATAAAGTTTAAAAAATCTATTACTTTGTTTTCAGGGTTTGCTATTTTTGTTTTGAATTATAAGATAAAAGTTCCCAAACTTAAATTAATAACATAACAGTTTCAGAGGCTATTTCCTGTTCCTGAATCAAATTTGAAAATCATGAAGTGATGGGAGGAAAAACATAAAGTTCTTTAACAATGTGAGGCATCAATCATGGAGGAATCTCACTTTGCAACAGGAGAAGAGGGAAGACAAAAGATCTCTACTAAAGCACAAAATATAGTAATCTAAATAATCTACAGGTCTTGAGCCTATTGATAGAAAGCACAGAGGAAAAGTTGTAAACAATTAGATAACCAAAAACTCTTAACCACAGTAGATGTTGTACTAAATTGCAATTAAAAATTCATCAAAGATACATAAGGTAAAGATGTTGAAAATGAAAGTAAAGAGGAACACATAACTCAGGGTTGACAGAATTTGGAATCTCTGTTTGTATTTTCATTAATCATTGTAAATGAGAAAATGTATCTAGTACAATCGGCCACAAAAAATCCTTTTCTAAATCTTATGAAATTATATTTATACAAAGTCACCAATTCTTGACAATTGGTGATTTCCTAACTTCTTGGGGCTAACAGTTGCAAAAATGAAAACTAGAACTGTTTGCATGGTTATCTTTTATTTCTCTATCATCTTGATAATATGAGAATACAGTATGACACTTGATTGCTTCTTTGAAATATATCATTCCTTTGGTCCGAGACATTCAATACATTTTTCTAGAAAATGCACTAAAAATCTCGGAGGCTCTGGTGTATCCTTTGCCTCGAACAGATAAAGTTTCCTCTAAATTTTCGGAAGTCGGTCTTCAATCCTTTTGTCAGCAAACTTAACTGACTACAATTTTAAATTTGGCTTCACCAGCCACTTGTCTATTTGGGAAACATCAATTTCTTTTAATTGAAAATTTTCAAATTGAATTTCATTCAAGTTCTCCTTAAGTTTCAATTGATGTTTTACAATATTGATATGTCCTAGTATCCCAAGACAATTTCCTTCTCCAATGCCTAACGATCTTTTGTCCAAAAAATCGAAAGTCTCTTCGCAATCATCCTTGACTTCCTTGGCCATTTTCTTTCTTTCAGCTATGTTTGCATCCCATACTTTAAGCATGATATCATCTCTAATCTTCTCTATGACAGACAGTCTTGGAGTTTTTGATACCTCTTCTTTTTCCGAAAGTACCACTGCTTTTTGAAAAGTATCCCTAGCTTCTTTGGCCTCTTTTTCTTTCAAAACAATGTTATCGAAAGATTGAATTACTTCTTGGTAATAGTTCTGAACAATCTCTACTTTAGAAATAAATCTTTGTTTCTCTACTTCCATCTTCGTATGCACCTCCAGTGCCTGGGCTTGAAAAACTTCTAAATCTATCACCTGATTTTGAATAGAATTCAATTTATTCTGCAACTGTCTCACTAATTCTTCCTGTTGAATGACCTTCCCTTGACTAGTTTGCAATTTCTTATACATCTCATCTGAGCTAGACCTGAGCAGTTGGATTTCCTATTCGTCAATGACTCTATCTTGTTCTATCCCTTTGTTTATCTCCTCTCTGATATTTTTCTCAGTATTTTTTATTTGACCTTACAGTTGGGCTATCATTTGATCCTTTTGCTTCAACCTTGTTTTTAGATTGTCAACTGAAAATAGATTTGCTATTGCCAAAGCAACCATAGAGCCTGCTACCTCTATAGCGAAATATTCCTCTTCTAGGTTCTTCCCGTCTACAAGAACTTTGTGTTTCTTTATCATTGTGTCTCCTTTCAAATGCATTTCATGTCTCACTATTTCTTTCCTCTTCTTATGGAAAAAGTAATCATAGGAAGGTATCTCTTCTCTAGAAATGGGAGTAAGGTCACTTAGATATATGACTTCTATATGAGGAGTCCCAAAATTTGACTGTAAAGGAGTCAATGATGCAATAGGGATACCCAACTCTGTAGATTGAGTTTCTCCTGTTGTTTTATGGATATCAACAGGAATAGTTGTTGATAAAGGAGGAGTTGTTTGAATTGAATTTAGAGGTGCTTCTGTTTGTGGAGCTTCTTATTTTTTTGAAGACGCTTTAGTCTTCTTTGGATTTTCTTTTTTAGTCTTCTCCTCAATCGACTTTGGCTTGAAACCTGGAGGTATGCTTCCCTGTTATGGAGGAGAGGTTACCATTTCTCCCTGTAGTATTTTTGGCGACCCACTTCGTCTCTGCTTCTGGAAAGCAAGAAAGTTGGTCTATGAGTCAGGGGGTAACACCTGGACTCTCTCTAATATCTGCTCATATGTTATGGTTCCTTTCAATATGTCATCAGAAGGGGAGACTTCATGCTCAAACGTTTTCATGTTGCACTGAGTTAGATGATTTCCCACAATTTTGTATGGGTCGTTCTTTCTGAGTTCAAGATCTACCAGCTTAATGTATTCTAATGTTGTGGCTTCCACTTTAGAATGGCCAAGATTAAGCAATTAAAACTTCCTAATCTGCACAGGAAAAACTGGCTAGAATTTCTTCTGAGATTATTTTAACTCTGTACCAATGCCTCCTGTTATTATCTGGTATGCCACCTCCCTGCACACTAGTCTATCAGGGAGGAACTTTGGAAGTGCATGAGGAGGAATTGAACACCGAAGACTCTGACATAAGATAAATTCTCTTCTATAAACCAATCAGCAACTATTTTGAGGTTCCCCATGATTTGCTTTGAAATTCGAGGGGGTGAGTATTCGTATATAATTTGGTGCACAGGTATCACTACGTAGTGACAGATTTTGTAAAAGAAATATTTAATGTTCCCCTTCCATAGTTTGGAGTGATAAACATGAATGGGTTCAGAACAGGTTGGGTTCCAGCTCCAATTCATTAGGGGGAATGGATTCATGTAGCAAATAACATCCATAATATATGCAGACATGTAAAAATATACAGGTCGACCTTTTGATTTTTTCATTTGGTAATCGACAATCTCCTTAGTTAGATTATCTCATAAAATTTTATCCCAGTTGAAAGTGTAACACTCGGCTACCTCGTGTATGATTAGTACCCATTTTGCAGGGAAATGTGTAGGGATTTTCCACCCAAAAATCCTACATAGCATCAGAGCTATATAAACCATGTATTCATTTAAAGGAGTTGTGGCATAGATTCCGTGGGTATCAGCTCTAAATTTTGTTGGCATTCCCCACCAATCTTTGATTATACTCGAATATGTTTGATCCAATTCTGTACACTCTTTTCTTTGAAATTATTCTACCAAATCGACATTATAAATGTATTTAGAAGCAGGGGACAGTTTATACATTACTTGGATGTGCTCTGGTCTAAAAGAGCCGACGATGAACTTTTGGTGATTTAGAATGCTCCTAGTCTGAATGTATGCATTTTCTAAAGCCCAGCTTATCATGTCATTGTATGGTGTGATTCTCAGCCCTGTGGCTATCTTATGGAGATTAGACTCTGCTATATCTCTGAGTTTATTTTTGGTCCTTTCGTTTCTGAAATCATCAGGGAAATTCCTAACCTCATACTCCAAGATTTCAAAAATTTGCCTCCAGGACTTGACCGAATCCACAACATGTGGTGTAGTGTCAAATATAACATCTCCATCTAGATTTGAGCTCTCACTTGCCTCCTCACTCTTCTTAGGTGTTTTTTTGGGTGCCATGATGTTTGTGTTAAAATGGAAAACCTCTTACAGAGAAGAAATGTGTAAGCTCTTTTTTAATGTAATTCGCTCATATTCTGAAAGTAAAAATGCAATTTGAAATATCAAACCTTTATTAACGCTTTACTTGTCTTAAATTGAGCATACCGATACAGGTGATAAAACATTAATTCTTTAATGGGGATGGTATGCCTGGAGATACGCACTTTACATTAAAAATATGTCCATTAATCTGTTATATATACTACCACATATCAACGATCCACAATTGAGATTTCGAAAGGAATGTCTTCGAAAACTCCCGAATAGAAAAACATGAAAAGTCATTTATTATCATTAAACATGTTTTAATGTTAAGTTAATTACACTTAAGCACTCAATACTTTCAGGATTTTGGGGTTTGGGGTTTTATGAATGTGAAAGAATGGTAGCTCTTTGCTTTCCCGAAATGTGACTGATTAGCGATTTGTTAAGTATGTTTAAAAATTAGTTAATCAGAATTAAAAATGTGTTTCGTGAAAAGTGCACCAGGATTTTGAACTGTTGTTTAAGTCGAGATGGCTGAAAAGGAAAAAGTGAAGGGCTTAGAATGTCGTTAGACGTTTTAAATTATTCCTTTTAATTTGTTTTAAATTATTTTAAATGATCACTTTTCGGGACTTTGGTACCAGGAATTTGGAGTTTTTCCTTAAAATTCATACTTCATGAATAGATGAAACCCAAAAACCAAAATTCTCGAAAGACTTTTGACTCCATTTTAGAACTATGGACGGCTCCATAACTAAAAATATGATTGATATTTAGGTATAGAGAAGAAAATTTAAACTTTGTTTCAACAGGGGGTTAGACCCCTTTGGTGTGGTAATAACGGAGTTGTCACACATCTTCCACCAACACCACGACATCTACTTCCCCTGTGTCCCCTAACCATGATCACCTACATGGACAAATTTTCAAAATTAATTAGCAATATTTTTTTTTTTATCATTTAGTTAACGTCGTGGAAGGTGTAATGGTCCAATGTCATAAGGTTGAACCTTCTCTTATACCATATGTAACATCCCCTCCGTTATGGTATCAATGTAAGTGAGTACAATAGTGGTAATGTTTTTTTTTTGAAACATCAGGTAGAACAAGTGATATGCGGTAATAACATACATCAAATTTTTGCACATTCTATTATCATCTACATCATTACACAGAAAGAATCAAATACAATGTCATGATATTAATATATCTATTATATCACATCATTATAACAAGATGTCTATCCGCCCAATCCTACCCCGCAAGTTTAGGACCTTCCCGACACATAATCAATGTTTAAGTCTAGGATTCATCGGATTGATTTTGTCCATTTAAAGTCTTAGGACTGGCAGTCGTTTTGAGGTACATGAAGATATCTAATGACCATATCCACTCTTAAGATAAATTCAAGACTAAATTACTTCATCGTATTACATACATGCACAAATAATTCATCTTTTACCATCTAGCTACATATTACAAAGAAATACTATCTTGTAACCACTTAATCACCAATTTTTCAATTAAAGAGTTAATTAAGAATTGGCATTTACTACCAGGACATATAAGGTTTGTATAATTTAACTAATGATGCTAACAATAACTTCCATTCAAACATTCATTGATCTAAATATCCATAACGACCTTCTAAAATCATATAAGTTAAGTAATTATTAGGAGAATATAATCCAATAAATACTCATAATAGATTTTAATAGACATCCATAAAATATTTATAAAATAAGATATCCATCAGTTACCAACAACTATCCCTTAAGAAAAGTTACATTTTAACTACTTTCTAACTTACTTAGATTTATTAAATTTAAAACACTAGAACATAAACCATGCACTGATTAACCCATCATTATTAAATTTTTACTTTTCCATTAAATATAATTCACGACAAAATTTGTAAGTGAATGCTAAAGATCATTACTTAGATTTATTAAATTTAAAACACTAGAACATAAACCATGCACTGATTAACCCATCATTATTAAATTTTTACTTTTCCATTAAATATAATTCACGACAAAATTTGTAAGTGAATGCTAAAGATCAACTTAAGTGGTATTATCATGAGTCACCACTTAGTCCAAATGACTTAATACCGAAAATTTACCACTTAGTCCAAATGACTTAATATCGAAAATTTACCACACAATGATGGGTAGAACCAATTGAAAGGGAATTAACATATATAATACTAACGTAGATAACTAACTTATCTAATACAATAATTATTACTCCAATATTAGTATCATTATGATAACTCAACACCTTTCTTTATAAGAACTAAAATTGAACTTCACAAAGTTTATTCTAACGTCAATTTATGACATTCATACATAACAAATTTTATCTTATCTATCTCTCTCAATTTGTTGGGTAATGATTACGATTATGGAGTAATTCAATAACTATTTTTATAAGGATATCCTTGATTAATTTCATTATATTCTGTTAATTTTAAATGGAGTGTTCCTTTACTAACCAATAGTAATCTAAGGTACTTACACAATCATTATTATTCCTATATTTTGTTAATCTTAAATGGAGTATTCCTTTAGTAACCTAAAATTTCTTAGCATAAACCCATCCATTTAGGATTTTATTAGAATCACAAAGCGATTATTATTGTTCTAGTATATACGAATGATTGAGAGGGGAGTTGATCCACTTATAGAAGAGCAATAATTATAAAAATTTATTTTAAAATATGTAGGACTTGGGATTTATTTTAATATATTTGGATGTATCTATACTTATTGTTCTTATGTGATTTTTTTTTTAAAAGTTATTCATGTTGACAAATATAACAACATCCAAAGGTGTTAAGGATGGCTTCCTAGTGAATAGTTCGAGGCTAAATTGACATCGAGTGCTGAATCAATTGCCCCAAGCTCAGACATCACCGAATTTTAACGAATAGAAATGAATTGCACACCAGTTTAAGGTAACTAACCGTATGGAAGATTGATTAAGAAGAAAAACTTATTATCTTGACATGAGCCCATCCTCTCTAAAATTTGGTGGACAAGGGTGGTGCTCATTCGTCAGTGATCGACGTAGGAATCTTAGCAAGGAGTGACCTCGTAATCAATTAAGTACTCCAATTTTATTTGGTATACGTAAACATAATTCAACTATAACGGTTGTTTGACTGAAGTTAACTGGTTGCAAACTACTCAATAGAGACTAGTCTTATTTGTTTCATTTATCAATGACCTTAAATGCTTATGTAGAGATAACCTGTCGAAATCAAGATAGAGCTTAACTGGTTCTATTAGTGACAAAAAGTGATCAGAAATAATGGCGGAAATTATGTGCAAAAACATTATTGTCGACTCCAACTAGATTGATAATGATCCAGATGGATGTCGGTGGCTTCCCACCTATTTCAGCTGGTTCATTTTGGCAGTTTTCCAGTTTGGCAGTTTTTTTTTCCTAGCTTTCAGGTCCCTGACTTGTGGGACTGTTTTGAGGCCCTAAACAATGTTTTTAGGGTTGGCCACAATCCGAAATGTGTATTCCTCATATAGACCTTTCCAACGGGCTATCGTGTGCCTAAAATGGAGATCGTATGCAAAAGTTACGACCCCGAGAAGTTGATGTACTAACTTACCCAAACGGGGCCTACATGACTTTTGGTGCTTCATCTTCTAGAGTTAGGTTTTTGGATGTCTAGGGTTTTTGACATTCCTGTTTATTGTAAAAATTCCTTTAGAGCCTCATTGTAATTATCTTCTTGTGAATGAGTGCAACCATTACATCTCTTCTCATAGATAAGCCACCACCATTCCAACAAGCTTGTTTTCCGCTACATTTTACAGTTTCAGCTTATTTCCTTATTGAATAGAAAACCAGTTTTATTGTATCTCTGTTGTTCTGTGTGAAGTATCTTTTAATAATCTGTATTCATTTTGTTCTGCTCATAAAATCCAGATCAAATAAGCAGTCAAGATTTTTCAATTGGCCCAATCTTCGTCAAATTGACACCCATGATGGGATTTTATTACTCGGAAATCTTAGAGAGCTTTGTTAAACTAGTGGTTGATTCATAATTAATTTTTTTTGTTTTGTTGCAACGCATTTTTACCTAAATCTGGTTGTTATCTTTAATTACAAAATTTTAATAATCAAGGAGATAACTGGAGGTAGCGCCAATATAAGTGTCGTGAAGGAAGATTTAACAATTTGTTTTAATAATCCATGTTAACAAGGATAATTCGTTATCAATAATCCAATTGCAACTAATAGTTGTTACCAACTAAAGTTTAATGCCAATTAAGATCGCAAATGAAATTTTTATAGTGGAAGATTTTGCAGTCCACTAATAATTGGATCACTCGACCCATTTCTAAAATCTAGGAAGGTTTTACCTCGGAAAATTTTGGGAAGCCTCTGAAATAAGGACATGATAATTTAATAATTACATCAATCAATACAACCTCCATTTACAGACTCCAACTGCTAAAACGTTCTTAAATATCAATACAACATCGAAACCCTTTGCATGTAGTAAGTCAAGATTGTGCATGCAAAATTTAATCCAAACAAAACCATTCTTTGCTCAATATCATTAGATTTGATATGTTTGAAGTTCAGAGTTTTCAATATACCCATAATTACACATACAAAAATATAACGAGAAAATACTATTATAATGAACAACCGAAATCAAATTTACTATAACTTATTTCCAGTTTCTCATTATATAGAGTCTTTCTAAGATACGAACATAACTGAATTAAATTAAAATACATTTCATATATATTTCTATAATATATACAAGGATGAGATGAAATTTTAACTTTTATTAGCACATCATAAAATACATTTCATTTCCAATATATATAAGAAGCGTAAATAATTAAATACCATGACCAACAAATTTGTAGATTGTTGATGAACTTCAATCTAAAATAGCTCGACGTCCCTTACTTTTCCCACTAATCCAAGACTTCCCTAGTACTTGTCAGCCAACACTAGGGGTACTCTTCTTCCCTCTTAGCCCCCCGAGCCGCAAAGGGACCACACACAAGAAACCAACAAACAATAGCTCCAAGGCTTGCCTCACAAGGTAGAGTTTCCACTCTTTCTACGAGCTTGGTATCCCTACTGTCACAAGTAAAACTCAGTCGAAACAATTTTGGTAGCATAACCTTACCAAGAATAAGTCAGATCTATTTCGCTTCTACCTCATTTGTTTTATAGAAAAATCCCCAATGACACAAGTCCTCGTGCACAATTAGTTATCTTTTTAATTCATTTAATTAGGATTATTCACTGACACACTTGTCACACTTTCCCTTTCTCAAGTAATTACCATTTTTATTTTATTTAAAAAGGCAATTTCCCCCATATTCCCCATTGTTTTCCTATTTTCGCTCTTAGTTGTCCCTTTGTTCCACAATTTTTCATTTAATGAGTGTCTCCTAACTACATCTTAGTTAGAGTTGGATTATGAGTCTTCTTCTAGTTAGACTTAGTGGTAGCTTGACTCTAGATACTATTCTATGTGTACACCCATTCTCTCATGTTTTATTTCTTTCTATTTTAAAAATCCTTTGTATTATTTTCATGCACACATGTGCATTTTATCCAACCTTTAAATTGTATTCCCCTTTTTCCTTGATTTTTATTATTCTCCAATCTTTTAACTTATGTCATAATTCATTTAGTCCTTTAATTAAATTTAGGCTTAGACTTAGCCTTAGACTTTTGTGAGACTTTATAATTCATAAATTATTGTTTAATTAATTATTTATTCTAGCAAGGTCCAATCATTTCAACGGTTTCTAGGCCACCTAGATTTATTGACTTTAGTTTTAATTACACGATGTAGCCTTCAAGATGCACCTTCATGCTCCAAGGGTGCCACTCACCTTAGACTGGTTTTTGAAGTTTGTCTGACCCTTGGAGTTAACACTCCACTCAGTCGACCTTGTGAGAGACTAATGGATTCTAATGAATAAAGAATTTGCATTATTGTGTTTCCCTTATAATCTTCATGAGCAACTGTCTCAGTCCACCCTCATGACATCGTGGACCTCTCGAACTAGGTAATAGTTAACCTACCATTCGGCCACGGCGGGAGTGCTAGTAGGCTGTAACAAGGATGTTTCCACACCTCTCTCTCAATGTCTTGTTTCTTTGCATGGCCCCTCTACTCCTTATGTGATTCGAATTAGAAAGCATCGTCAAGCTTGCATCCACTAACAAAAACACTCTCAATAATCCATATACATAAATTATACTGCAATCAATCATATGTCACACGAGCATAAAATGAAATACTCAATCAAAATACAATACACTCCCTGACTCAATCCAGAGTTCGAGGAAGTCCATTGATACCATCAGCATCCATAACCTGTCATATGTCCTGCATACTCATGAAAATGGGTCAATAGCATCTGCCAATACATATACATCAAAATAGCTATAATTCACAATACATCATCATCATCAAAATTTATAACCCATAATCGAAACGAAATCATAATATACCATAATTAGATCACTTGCACGCAAGTGTCCTCAAAGAATATGTTAATAAAAGTGTGCTAAGTAGAGTGGGATGTTACAATATAATAAAAAATCGTTTAGGTTTGTTAACTTTTTTTAACCATTGTATCATTGTAAATATGGGGCTTTCCCCTTTATGTATATCTTCATTATAGCAGTAAGAATAATGAGCACCTAGAACTTGGTGTTTGCTCGAGAGATATTGTGTAATCCACCCTTCCATTATTTTATATTTATAGGTGTAACCCACCCTTCAATTTGGATTTTCACCCATTGTTTCTTGTTATTTTCCAGAGTCAATGTTTTATTCCTTATCTCTTTTACAATCTTTGGTTACATGGTCATTGCAATTTGGTGTTAGAATTCATTAATTGAGATTTTGGGTTTTTTAGGAGTGTTCGCTTTTTTTTATAGGGGAAAAAATGTGAAACAAAAATTATTAATATTTAACTCGAACATATGTGTGAGGAAGTCTGAAGATTTGTGTAGAAGAAATCAAGAATATGATAGATAAAATGCCCATCAAACATGCCCCATAATCCTCACTCCATAATCAATATTTTTGTAGAGGAAATCAATAATATGATAATATGATAGATAAAATGCCCATCAAACATGGCCCATAATCCTCACTCCATAATCATGGGGGTTATAAGGAGAAAGAGGAGGAACTAAAGCCTTTTTATTTTTTTTAATACCCCTCTAAGATTATTTGTGTTACATCATTTCCAAAGGATTAAGTTTAAACTTCATGATATGATTTTAATGAAGTAGCTGAAGTGTATAAATGATTAAGTAAGATTAAGCTTTCATTCATAGTGAAATACATGTATGTCCATGAGAAAAAGTTGAATGTGTCACTGCAAAATGTGGATGGGAACTCATAACTATGGAGAGTATTGAAATGTTAAAAACTTTAAAGGGATTTTAGTGATTTTTTAGATGGATTAACTTAGAGTAAATCATACCTAGGATCATAATTTTGGACATACACTTTTTTACAAAAGAAAATATCATTGAAAAGTATAATGATAATTTTCGTATCCTCCAATTCAAGGGAAAACAAATTTGATAAAAACAAGTTCCAAACATCTATGTTTCAATTCATCTAAATTTAGTTGGAACTTCACAATAATGAAAAGTTGTTATATCGCTAGAAAAGTTGTAACTTAAGAAAAAGTTATTTGTTTTATTATAAAAGTTATGCATATAATACAAAATCCAATGAAGAAGGGAAATTTGAAATGTAATTAATCAAAACCCGTAGTCATTAACCTACCCAAAATAGTAATCCATGGCCATCAAAATCCTACCATGGATGTTGTTAAAGGGTCAATATAGTAAATGCCTACTTTATGCGAGCAATATACAATCTGCTACCCAAATAGATTATAGCCTTTAGGCTTTTGAATCTAAATGCAATTCACATTTAAAAGCGTATAATTTATCTGCCGCAACATTCAGTGTTGCGTAGCAGGCTGGATATTGGTCGCCATTGTATAATCACATTATTATATAATCGAAAGAAATCCCAATCTCCCTTGCAGAAATGAGTGGGTTTCTTCAGAAGAAACAAGTTACCAAATTGAAAATGGAAAAAACAAAATCATATGAAATGCGTAAATTATAATTGCAAACCATACTTTTCCTGCAAACCACACGAAACTCATAATGTATAAATTGGAGATTTGTTCACTGTATTAAAATGCTAAGAAATAATTGTTGTGAGAAAAACAATGTGCATTAAAGACTGGGTGAAGGAAATGTTAGTTACTTTTTTTGCAAGACACTTCTCTGTAATTCTTTCAAATTAAAAAGATTATATTTATATATAATATTGAATGTGAAGAGTCGGTTTAAGAAATGGTGCTTAATGTTTATTAGGCATTTGCCTAGTTCTATTTCAAAAGTTGTAATGCTTTCAAATTAAAAATATTCTTTTTATATATAATATTACATTTGAAGAGTTCGTTTAAGCAATGGTTGTTAATGTATATTAGGCATTTGCCTAGTTTTTTTTTAAAGTTTTACAATCAAGATGTTATTTTTTTTTGTAAGTTAGAAATTATATTAAATCCTACGAAGCATGAAGATTACAATTGTCTATCTAGCATATTCAGACATGGCAGCATTTCCCTGATGGGAAACCAATGTTGCCACATGTCCAAAAATTCAAAATATTCTTGCAAAACTTGCAGAGCGGTGGAATATGTTGATTTATAGCGCCACGTAGGGCATAGTTTTTGAATTCTAAACTGAGACCAAAATTTGCAAAGACCAAAGTTCCCAAAACTGGGTGGCCTCGCATGGCCAAAAAAATTATGCAGTAAATTAACTAAAAATATAGAAAAAGGAAACCTGAAGCAGAAGCAATTAACGAGTCCCGAGGTCGAGCTTGATGCACATACAAGTTGTCTCTGCCAAGCTTATCTTTGTCTGAGATAACTTGCCCGAGGTCCTGCAGAAAATTCATCGGGAGGTCCATGCGGCGCCATCGCTCTATTTCCTTGTTTTGCAGCTTGTTAATGGCGGTATTGATGTCCCCTAATCCATCCTTGAGGTCATCCAGGGACTCCTTGAGAGCTTCACTTTCTACACATTGGGAGTAGGATGAGGGGAGCAGAGGGGGAGGTGGATAGTCGGAGGAGGAGGTGGGGCAGTCGGAGGAGGGAGTCGAAGGAAAGGGGGTTATGGAGGTGACAGGAGACGAGGGAGGAGAGTGGCGAGGGGGGAAGGTGGAGGTGGAGGGTAGAGAGGTGGGGAAGGAGGAGGTGGAGTGAGTCCGGGGGAATTTCCTAGACTATCGAACCATTCAATTAGACAGGCAAAGGGATTTGACAATGGGGAGAGGTCTAGGGTACTTTCTCGAGTCGACTGAGAAGGAGTGGGAGAAACAATGGGATTCAGGGTGGGGGAGACCTTGGTTTCCTGGAAAGAGCCAGTCACAGGCATTTCCCTTCCTCTGGTCGCATACCATGCTGCTCCCCTCTTCGATTTGCCCCTGAGATGATGCATAGAAATGGCCTCTGGAAACTAGATAAAGAACGTGAAGGGAGAGTGCGAGGGGTTTTTCAATGAGCACAAGACCATCCAAGCACAGTGGCACTACAAAGATCATGAAGAGATGCTCGAAGCCAATGGAAAGGAGGAAATCAGGAGCTCGAAACAGAGAGAAACGATGGCGCCAAAAACTGTGAGGGGATGAGACTTCAGAGGCCAAGGGCTCGAATGAGATTTGGCTCTCCCAGGCTCTGGCCTGAAACATCCATTCTTGAACTAGTGATGGGACTGTGACTTCATCCAGCCCATCCTAATTAAAATTCCCATGAAGTAAGTCGTCAAGTGATTACAACATGATGACGTCGAGTGAAATCTGGGGAACGACAGTTGGGGTTTTAAATGCATGAGGTGACGGTAGAGGGAGGGTACGTCTAAGATGGCTCCAGGTGGCAGGGGATCTGGCCAGGTTGCCTCCCCTCTGTTTGTCCATCTGTTGAGATTGAAGACACCCCATGTAGGGGTTGGTCCTTGTTGTGAGCCATAGTTTTGCAAGCTATCACGAAGGGGTGGGTTGGAGAAGAGGCTGGAGAGAAAAAGAAGTCTCCTTCCTGCAAGTCTACCCGAAAGTTTGCCAACATATCTGCTACTTGATTAGCTTTTCTTCAAACGTAGGAAAGAAGAATTACCCACTAAGGCTAGAGAATTGACTTGATTTTTATCATCCCATTCATGAGTCTCAAACTTGGGTATATCTTCTCCATATCTACACCATTGAGGAGGTGAGAGAGGAGATTAATGACTATCTATGAATCACCTTCTACTACGAGGATGGATAAATCTTGTTCTTTGGCTTCTTGTAAACCTTTAAGTAGTCCCCATATTTATGTTGCATTATTTGTGTTATGCCCCATATTTCTGGCAGTGATGTGGAGGATCTCCCCTTTGCTATTGCAAATGGCTGCTCCATATCCTGCGGGTCCCAGATTCCCCTTGGAGGATCCATCGAAATTTATTTTGTAGAAGACTTTTTGTGGAGCCTCCCAGTGGGAGGGGTTGGTTTTATGACTGAGACCTGTAGAGGGGGCTAGGAGAAAGGGATGGAGATTGAGTTTCCATGAATTGAGGATGAGACACTCATTCATTGGGAATTTCAAATCCTGATCCATCCAGTGGTGCAAATAGATTGTTTATTTAATATTGGAGTGGATTTTGGACCAGACTTCTTCCAATTCAGGGAGGTCGATTTAAATATTCGTCGATTTCATTCCTTCTAGATTTTCCAAAGAATGAAGCTAGGAAGAAGATTGCAAATTCTATTAAGGATGGGAGACTGAAAATTTGACTCTCGCCATCCCTCGATTGTTTCTTGGATACTTGTATGGTTCGTGTCCATGGTTCTCATGATGCTAGCACTATGATCCCAGATACATGATGTTAAGAACAAAATATCAATATAGCATAGAAAAACCTCAGAAAAAATACTCAACGCCTTGAAAAAGAGATAATTTCAGATAATAAGCCTCTTTGAGGGGGAAACCTCCTTTTACCCCACTTAAATGTTCAAGTACAAGATGATTCAAAATGAAAATGTCTCCTTGGTATATATAGGAGACTAGGAGTTATAATTACAACTAATGGCCTAAAGCCAACATAAATAAAATAACATTACTAATATAATATGCCCCAATTAAGGGGTAATGAGCCAATATTAGGGCTTAACATGTCCCTCCCCTTGAGACAAGTTTTGTCCACAACGCTTGAGTAACTCTGGATGCTTTTGTATAAAAGACACATCTTCCCAAGTGGAATCTTCAGCTGGTAGTTTCCTCCATTTAATGAGATACTCTGAAATGGATCTATTCCTCAGTTGGTGAATTCTTGTGTCAGTGATGGCTAAAGGCTCCAATATGATTTTTCCTTCCTCATCAAGTTCTGGAAATATAGTTTGAACTGGAATCTTGTCACCTATAACCTTCTTTAAGCATGAAACATGGAAAACTAGGTGTACTCGTGAAGATGCAAGCAACTCCAATTTGTATGCCATAGTACCAATATTTTGCAACACCTTATAAGGGCCATATTACTTTGGTGAGAATTTATTATCCTTCTTGGATTTCTTGAGGGACATCTGTTTGTATGGTTGTAGTCTTAAAAACACCCAATCCCCTACGTCAAAACTTCTTTCACTATGATGTTGATCTGCTTGTTGTTTCATGTGATTCTGTGCCATGGTTAGGTTGTCCTTTAAGATTTGGAGAACTTGTTGTTGATTCTCGATGTGATCTTCCACTAGTTGAACCTTAGAGTTTTCTTTTAGAGAAGAAGTGATGGAAGGAGGGTGGTATCCATAAAGTTCCATAAATGGTTTCATTTTTGTCGCAGTATGAAAGGAAGTGTTATACCACCATTCTACCAAGGGTAACCATTTGAACCATTGTGTTTGTTTATCAGAGACAAAGAAATTAAGGTAGCCTTCCAGACATTTGTTCACTATCTCGGTTTGTCCATTAGATTGAGGATGATAGGATGAGCTATGAGCCAATTGAGTACCCAAACAAGAAAATAATTCTATCCAAAAATGTCCAGTGAAGATGGGATCTCTGTCACATACAATAATCTTTGGGCTGCCATGTAGCTTTTGAACTGTCTCCATGAATGCAGTGGTAACTGTACTAACTTTGAAGGGATGAGAGAGTGCACAAAAGTGTGCGTACTTGATCAGTCTATCAATAATCGCCATGATGACACTCTTTCCTTCAGACTTTGGTAACCCTATGATGAAGTCAATGGAAACCTCCTCCCAGCACTGACTTGGGATGGATAATGGTTGTAAAAGAACTGGGGTCTTAATTGTTTCCACCTTATTTTGTTGGCAAACCAAACATTCTGCCACAAACCTTTGAAAATCAGTTTTAAGGTCATCCCAAAAAAAATCCTTCTTGACTCTATGGTAAGTTTTCAAAAATCCTGAGTGCCCTCCTACTAGAGCGGTGTGCAATTCCAATAGTCCCTTTTTTTTGAGTTGGGAGTTCTTACATAAATATAAGCGATCTTTGTACCATAGTGAATCATTTTTCCATGTAAATGTATCTGATGCACTGGAATCCTACTGCAACCTTTGAATGCGAGTCCATACTTTTTGGTCATTCTTCCATTCATCCCTTTCTTCTATTATCCAATCGGGTTGGATGATCGACATAGCACAGAGAAAGGCC
This sequence comes from Picea engelmannii, assembly GCA_009831015.1. NCBI lineage: Eukaryota > Viridiplantae > Streptophyta > Pinopsida > Pinales > Pinaceae > Picea > Picea engelmannii. The sequence continues at coordinate 92,345 of ML802580.1, read as the reverse complement.
TCAACATTTTCATCCTTTCTTGAGAGTGCATCTGCCACAACATTTTGCTTCCCCTTTTTATAGATGATTTCAAAATCATAACCCAATATCTTGGTTACCCATTTTTGTTGTTCTTCTGAAAATATTCTTTGTTCCAAGAAGTATTTAAGACTATCATGATATGTTTTGACCTTGAAGTGCCTACCTATTAGGTAAGGACACCATTTCTTCAATGCATGTAGTATTGCCATCATTTCCTTCTCATAAATAGGTTTGTGTAAGTCCTTTCCCTTGAGTGGTCGACTTTCAAAAGCCACGTGCCTTCCTTCTTGCATTAGGACAACACCAATTCCATTTCTCGAGGCATCACATTCCACAATAAAGGTTTTTGTGAAGTTTGGAGTGGTCAAGACAGGAGATTTGCACATCAGCTCTTTAAGTTGTTCAAAATATTTAGTTTCCTCTAGAGTCCATGAAAATGCATCCTTCTTAGTTAGTGCCATTAAAGGTGCTTCTATTCTTCCATAGTTCTGAACAAACTTGCGGTAGTAACCTGTCAAACCCCAAAATCCTCAAGATTATTTAATGTTTTGGGAATCGGCCAGTCCATCATGACCTTAATCTTGTTTGGGTCTACCTTGACACCTTCATGAGATACAATATGACCCAAATACTCTACCTCCTTTACTCCAAAGAAACATTTGGATGGTTTGGCATATAGTTGTTTCTCCTTTAGTAGTTGTAGCACCTTGTCAACA
>ML802580.1:71968-91003 GCA_009831015.1 Picea engelmannii | reverse complement strand
AGAGCTTTGGCTAATTTATAGTGAATGAAATTATGAGTACTGCCAGAATCAATTAGGACTATTACCTTTTTATTTTTGATGTATCCTTCGATCTTGAGGGTTTGAGGAGTGCTAATTCTAGCCAATGCATTACACGATATCGTTGGAGTCAACTCTTCAGATGAAATTTCTTCTACGTTTTCATCTTGAGATGGTTCTTGTTCTTGTTCTACTTCCTGTTCACAATCTATGTAAAATAATTTCTTCTCACCACACTTATGTCCCTTACTGTACTTGTTGTCACAATTAAAGCATAAACCTTTTTCTTTTCTTTCCTCCAATTCTTGAGGTGTCAACCTTGTAGGTTGAGGTGCTTTAGAAGAAGGAGCATTGTTCTCTCTATACATGTTAGGATTGGTCCTTCTAGTAGCCATAGCCATATTTTTACTTTCAACATTTCTTGCCACCTTAAATGCACTCTCCAATGATTTGGGTTCCCAAAGGAGAACCTCATGTTGAATGTTATCCTTTAAAGTTCCTATGAATACATCAATCAAGTGCTCATATAGAATATCGGTTACCTTTATATTCAATATTTGGAAGTTCTTAATGTGCTCGGTAACTGAACCCTTTTGCTTGAGATTTATCAATTGGCTAAAGAAGGTATTTCTCCTTGTATCCTCATAGTGTGCTATCATTTCTTCTGTGAAAATTGTCCAAGTGATGAGTGATTTGTGAGAAAAAATCCATCGATACCATACAAATTGATTAGGTTCTAAATATAAGGAAGCAATTCATACCTTTTGTGTAAGTGGCACATTATGTAGATCAAAGAATTGCTCCATCTGAAGTATCCATGTGATTGGGTCCTTTCCATCAAACTTCCCCATATCGATCTTAGGAACATGGTTGGTCTTCAACCCAAAGTTGGAGTTTCTCTATTCTTGATTCACCTTCCTTGTGTCCTCATCATGAATTTCATGGGATGCATTTTCACTTTTAGGTGTCTTCTTTGTTATGAAAATTTTCAATACTTCCATGATCTCCTCTTTTAAACCATCCATCCTTGCCTCCAACTTAGCTTCCATATCTTGTATTTCATCTTTTGTTACTATCTTCATTTGTAAATCATTTATGTCCCTACGCATTTCTTCACCTTCATCAAGAGTCCAAGTAGGATTGTCTGGAGACTTATTTGGTGTATAAGTTCCCTTTTTGAGTGGCATGTTGGCCAAGTATCGCTTTTGAACCTTGATTTTGAGGTGGTTCTGCTAGACAATATTTCTTCTATTGTATCTCCAAAGTTTCGACCCTTCTGGGTATGAAACTTTCTTTTATGTAGTTCTCTGATATTTCTTCTCTACAATGCCACAGGTCTGATCAAAATTGGATGTTTCAAGTGGAATCTATGGTAACTTCCCTACATCTTACTGATTTTTGGCCTTTCTAGGAGATCTCCCTTGTATAGCGTGCCCCGCACAAAATAATTGATATAAAAATTTGAAACTTGTACCATAAATACTACACACTATCCATGATCCAATGAAACCAGTCCCACTCAATTTGGATACTCTAGGAATAATTTATGATTCTTTTACTTGGAACACCTTCTTGAGACTAGTCAATAGGACTAGTCAGATACCCTATCTTACATAGGGTGCATCTACAAATTTAAGATGAACCAGAAGCTGAAATTTTACCACAGATACCTTACTAATTTCTATGAATATCGTCTGGAGTTGAGGGTCTGAAATGTTACAGAAAAGTTTTTATAGCGAAAATTCCTCAATGACTCAGTTCAAGATGATTCCAGAACCCTATCTTGTAGAGGTTGTATCTCCAAAAGTATAAGGCCTCAGGAGCTAAAATTTGAACCCAATGTACCTTGATCCATCTACTAAATAGCCTCCAATACGTTCCTTCTGAAACATTGTAGAAAACAAGTTATAGAGAAAATGCCAAGGTGTCTTAGATGTAGTAGCGAAACCCCAAGACCTTGAGCTCTGATACGATATGTTAAGAAACAAATATCAATATAGCATAGAAAAACCTCAGAAAAAAGTACTTAACGCCTTGAAAAATAGATAATTTTAGATAATAAGACTCTTCGAGGGGGAAACCTCCTTTTACCCCACTTAAATGTTCAAGTACAATATGATTCAAAATGAAAATGTCTCCTTGGTATATATAGGAGACTAGGAGGTATAATTACAACTAATGGCCTAAAGCCGACATAAATAAAATAACATTACTAATATAATATGCCCCAATTAAGGGGTAATGAGCCAATATTAAGGCTTAACACATGAACTATAGGAGCAAAGATTGAGAAGATGATTTTGTGTCTCCTCCTCTATACCGCATAGGTGACACCAAGAAGGGCCTATAAAGCTTCTTTTCCTTAAGTTGTCCCAAGTCAGAATTTTATTGTGCGTCATTAACCAAAGGAAGGTACTAATTTTTTTCCATAGATTTGCTCCCCAAATTTTTCCCCAAACCTCTTCTTTTGGTAAGGATCTATGGCCTGCACAGAGGAAGTAAGCTTCTTGAATGTTGAAGGTGCCAGTGGTGGTGTGACCCCATTTGAGGATGCCCTCCCCTTGTTGACTAAAAATTCTCCTTGAGTTGAGGTGATCTAGCAGTGGTTGCAGATCTATCTCACAAGGGATGTTGAGATCTTCATGTGTGTTTTGTAAGTTTTAAACCTATGAAGTAAAGGAATGCATATAGATTCTTAAGAAAAACATAATTTAATCAATGGCTCATACACAGAGTACACAAAGATTTTATACCCGAAACCCTCAACCGGGAAAACCTTTCTTATATTCATTATATCAAATTTCACCATTCACTATACAATATATACAATTTTTTTAAGTATTCTGTAGATACCAAAACCCTAATCCCGAAAACGGAGATTATTTTTAGTAAACCGCTAAAAATAATTAGACGCAGTTGTCATATCTGACGTGCCCAGACACACACATGCAAAGAATATAACACATACCCAACATTCCCCCACTTGTTGTTTTCTTTGCATCCAGGGGTCTAGGGGATTATATAGTCAACAATCGAGGGAAGCAATGTCCATTATTACTCTACACTACGAGAACTTTTCTATCCTCACAGACTTTGTCATTGAATCTGCAACATTCTTCAAAGTGTTAGCCTTTTCCAGCAACACCTTCTTTTCCTCAACCATGTCTCTCACAAAGTGATATTGTACATCAATATGCTTTGTCTTCGAATGGTAAGTTGGGTTCTTTGCCAAGAAGATTGCACTCTGACTGTCACAATCTAATCTCACTGCTTGTTGTACCAACTCAATACCTGAACACAATATTTATAACCATATTGCTTCCTTGCTTGCATGAGTGGTTGCCATGTATTCATCTTATGTAGTTGAGAGTGCCACTACAACCTGTCTTTTCCTCATCCAACTGATTTCTCCTCCAAATAGGTTAAACACACCCACTTGTAGATCTTCTGCGATCCAAATCTCCATCCCAATCTGCATCAACAAATCCATGCATGTCCAGCACTCTGTCCAATCATGGTCTTCCTTGGTATCACAATCCATAACTGGTAGTTCCACGAAGATACCTAAGACCCTCTTTATTGTTGTCCAATGCTCCTTCCCTGGTTTTGACATATACCTGCTCAAAAATCCCACTGGATGTGCAATGTCCGCTCTAGTACATACCATTGCATACATCAAATTTCCAACTGCACTGGCATACAAAACATGGAACATGTCCTCTTCTTCTTCTTGTGTCTTGGGACACTGATTTGCAGATAACTTTACACCTATAGAAGCAGGAACCTTGATCGGTTTACTTCCATGCATATTAAACCTCTGCAATATCATCTCAACATATTTTCTTTGATTCAACCAGATTTTCTTGTTTACATGATCTCTTTTAATATCCATTCCCAGAATGAAGTTAGCAGCACCGAGATCCTTCATGTCAAATTTTGAGGATAGTTGTGATTTCACCTCCTTGATAACATCTATGTTATTTCCTACCAACAACATGTCATCAACATACAACACTACATAAATGAAGTGATTACCAACCTGCCTAGAATATACACAGTGATCATCCCTACTTATTACAAATCCCAATCCAAGGATGTATGTGTCAAAATTTTGGTACCACATCCTAGGTGATTGCTTCAGACCATATAGTGACTTCTTTAGCTTACAGACCAACTCTTTCTTTCCCTTCACTACAAATCCTTCTGGCTACTTCATGTAGATTTCTTCTTCCATATCCCCATGTAGGAATGTTGTCTTCACATCCATCTATTCCACTTCAAGATCAAAAGCAACAAAAATAGATACAATAAATCTAATGGAAGTTAACTTAGCAACAGGAGAAAAAATCTCACCAAAGTCAATTCCCTCTACCTGGGAATAACCTTTTTCTACTAACCGAGCTTTGTATTTCTCCACTTTACCTTGTGCATTAAATTTCTTCTTAAACAACCATTTGCTACCAACATATTTTCTTCCAACTGGAAACTCAAATATATCCCATGCCTCATTCTTATCCAAGGCATCCATTTCTTCAACCATGGCCTTCTTCCAGAGTTTACTATCCTCTAAATTCACTGTTTCCCTGAGAGTTTTGGGATCATCATCAGTAATAGATAAAGAAAAATTCGAATGAAAATTAGGTGGACTATACCTTTCTGGTTGCCTTCTATCTCTCACTGATCTCCTCAATACTGGCGTATGAGGTTCTTCTTCTTCTTCTTCTTTTGCTTCCTCTTCTTCAGATGATTATGATTTTGCATCATCCAACTCAAGCTCTATTTTCTCAGGTTCATCTTCCATTGGTAGGAATTCCTGTTTAGACACATCTTTTACCTCTCTAAAAACAACATCTCGACTGTAAACAATTTTCTTGGTTTATGGGTTCCAAATCTTATAACCTTTCACACCATCTTTATAACCAATAAAGATACACTTTTCAGCCTTTTTATGCAGCTTACTTCTATTTTCCTTTGGAACATGTACATAAGCATTACAACCAAACACTCTAAGATGTTGAAGAGAGGGTTTCTTTCCAGACCATACCTCGTGTGGAGTTTTATCATCTAACAGTGATGAAGGTGATCGATTGACTAGGTAACATGTTGTACCGACTACCTCTGCCCAAAATTCTTGTCCTACCCCGGCACTGCTGAGCATGCTCCTTGATTTTTCCATCAATGTCTTGTTCATCCTTTCTGCAACTCCATTCTTCTAAGGAGTGTATGGAGTAGTGTTTTGCCTTGCTATACCACACTTCTTACAGAATTCTTCGAATTCATTTTCGTAGAATTCTCCACCATTATCTGTTCTCAATACCTTTATTTTCTTCTCTGTCTGATTTTCTACTAGAGCCTTAAACTCTTTAAATTTATCAAATACCTTATATTTATTTATAAGAAAATAAATCCATGTGTTCCTTGAAAAATCATCTATGAATGAAACATAATACACAGATTTACCTAGGGATGGAACAGGAACATGCCCAAACACATCACTGTGTATCAACTCTAAGATCCCCTTTTCTCTTGTAGAACTAGATGGGAATATTACTCGATTATGTTTACCATATATGAAATGTTCACAGAAATCAAAATCCAGAGTGCAATTAGACATACCTTCAACCATACCTTTACCATGTAGTGTTCTAAGGCCCTTTTCTCCAATATGTCCCAGTCTTTGATGCCACAACATGGCCTTCTTTCTAGGGACAATATTGGTCTTGTCTTCTTTATTTCTCTGTTCAGGGACAACAAAATTGTTACATTCATTAGTATAAGTGCTTCCCAACAACTTGTACAGAGTTCCACATCAAACTCCCCTCATCAACACCATTTCTCCTCGTACCATCTTGCAAGTTTTCTTTCCAAATACAGTATCCACTCCTGCATCATCCATCTTGCTTACAGATATTAGGCTCCTGGCTAGTTTTGGAATGTGCAGAACCCCAGAAAGTGTTCTAATCCTTCCATCTTTTAGCAGAAACTTAACACTTCCACATCCCAATATTTTTTTTGTCGAGTCATCTCCTAGGAATACATCACCACCATCATATTTTTCATATTCAAAGACCCACTCCCTGTGAGGAGTCATATGGTATGATGCACCTGAGTCGATCAACGATACATCACGGTCTGCATGTGTACTTGTATATGCCAAGTAAACATCACATCCTTCTTTAGTGGAGGTTTTTGCCTCCATGGAAGAGGTACTATCAGATCCGTTCAGTTTTTCAACCTTCTTAGACTTGCAATCTTTCTTATAATGCCCTGTTTTACCACACTTCCAACATTTCCTCAAAGATTTTCCTGGAGACTTAGATCTACCTATAGATTTAGATATCCACCCTGAAGGCTTACCAGGGTTCCTGTCTTGGGTACGACCTCTTACAAATAAAGCATTTGTGCTATGACTATCCATGCTTTTCCACCTCATCTCTTCAGATAACAAGGATGCAACTACATCCTCGTACTTCAATGTATATTAAGTGGTACTACCAATTGCTACAACTATATTATCCCAAGAGACTGGCAAAGAACATAACAAAGTAATACACTTATCTTCTTCTGCAATCATAATATTAACAGAGACAAGTTGACTTACCAGAGTATTAAAGGCATTTAGATGTTTTGTCACAAAATCTCCATCTTCCATCCTAATATGATAGAACTTCTTTCGAAGAAACAACTTGTTTACCAGGGACTTTGATTGATACAAATTCCTCAACTTATCCCATAGTTCCTTGGCTGTAGATTCTCTCGAGACATTCAACAAAACCGAATCTGCTAGGCAAAGTTGAATAGTACTCCTTGCTCTTCTGTCCAACTTCTCCCAATCTTCCTTCGACATACCACTAGGTGGTGTACTGGTAGTTTGTGTACTAGTAGGTTGTGTACCAATAGCGTGTGTGCTAGTAGACGGTGTACTAGTATGCTGTGTACTAGGATCCACAACGATCCATTGTTCTTTGTCTACAAGAAGGTACTCCATCTTCAGCTTCCATAGCTCAAAGTTTTTACTGTTGAACTTCTCTATCTCAATTCTAGAAGAACTCGTCATTCCTCTTTCTGCACTCAAATCACCACTGCAAAATATCCGACTAAACCCAGATTTATCACAAACCCAAGTTTATCACAAACCCAAGATAAACTTGACCTATCAAGACCGAGCCAGACCCTAAACAACAAAGGCATCCCTCTGAAGCCAAAAAAGAGCTCTGATACCACATGTAAGTTTTAAACCTGTGAAGTAAAGAAATGCATATAGATTCTTAAGAAAAACATAATTTAATCAATGGCTCATACACAGAGTACACAAAGATTTTATACCAGAAACCCTCAACCAAGAAAACCTTTCTTATATTCATTATATCGAATTTCACCATTCACTATACAATATATACAATGTTTTTAGGTATTCCGTAGATACCGAAACCCTAATCTTTGTCATATCTGACGTGCCCACACACACACATGCAAAGAATATAACACATACACAACATGTCTTCCCATTTTCACCAGATGTTTCTTGAAGCTTCCGGAATCTAGAAGTCAACCACTTTGAGGAGACCTGTGTTTGTCGTGAGGGGAATGAAAGTCCTCAGAGTGGGATCTGAGATCAGGGATGGAAGTTGTTTCCAGGAATCGCTCCAGAAGAGAGCTGAAGTCCCACTCTACAACTCCCAGAAAGAGTGATCCATTATGACTCCCTTGTTGTTCCTAGCCGCATTCCAAATAAGAGAACCTGGGCACTGACCATTCCACTTGATTAGCTCCCTTTCCGGAGTGGCTGGGGTGTATTTTTTCCTCCAAAGGTGCACCCAGAGGTCGTGCGTTATTTTAAACCATCTCCACCATATTTTTTCACTGAGAACCTTCATGAGGAGAGATTGGTCTCTTAGACCAAGTCCCCCCTACCTTCTTCGGTTTGCACACTTTTTTCAAACTGACCAAAGTCATTTTGCGCCCCTCTTTGGTTCCTTGCCATAGGAAGCTTTTTTTAATATTTCATAAAGTGGTAAGGATAAATTTTGGGGTATAAAGTGTTGAGAAGACATAGATTAGAAGGGCTTGGAGGACTGATTTGAGGAGGATGAGGCGACTAAAAAGATTGAGGGAGCAAAAGGACTACAAGGACAGTTTTTTCCGAAAGTTGGAAAGCAATGTCCCAAGAGGTATTTATTAGTGGGTTGTCAATCAGGGGGATGCCAAGGTATTTGGAGGGGAGGACGCTATGGGTAAACCTCAGTAACTGCATAATGTGGTCTTGGATATGGATGGGCATATTGAAGAAGAAAATTTGGGATTTGGAGAGGTTGACTTCCATGCCCAAAGCATCACAGAAAAGGTTGATAATAGAGCAGATGCGAAGAGCTTATCGGACTGTGGGTATGCCCATTAGGTGTATATCATCCATGAACTGACTATGCGAGATGGGGGGAGATATTCCATGGGGGGTGAGACCAGAGAGAGAGTGATATGTGATAGCTACTTTAATGGCTCAACTCATCCCTTCCACCATTATGATGAAGAGGAAGGGCGAAAGTGGATCCCCTTTCCTTATTCCTCTTGAGGGAGAGAAAGGTTTGGAGGGGACACCATTGACCAAGATGGAGAATAGGGCTGATGAGGTGAGATTGACTATCCAAGAGACCCATGAGGGATCAAAAACCAAAGGCGAGAAGGGTTGATTTCATGTAGTTCCATCTTAATTTATCAAAGTCTTTAGAAATATCTAATTTTAGAAGCATAATAGGAGATTTGGTCATATGAAGTGAGTGGATTACTTCGTGAGACAAGATGACATTGTCCAAAATCTATCTTCCCTCCACATAGCCCGATTGTTCTGGAGAGATGATGAATGAAAGAATAGGTTTAAGGCACTTGGTGATGATCTTCGTGAGAAGCTTATAGATTACGTTGCAGAGAGAAATAGGTCGTAAGTGCAAGGGGGAGGTGGCTTTGTTCTCTTTGGGAATGAGAGTGAGAAAGGTAGTGTTGAGGGCTTGAAGGACCTACCCAGATATTCTGGAATCCTCTATGATTTCCCAGACATCTTCACAAATGATGCTCCAATTGTGATGGAAGAAGTCTGAAGTAAACCCATCTGGCCCAGGATCTTTGCCTAGCGGGGTGTCCCTTAGGGCTTGATCAACTTCTTCTTGAGTGATAGGAATCATCAAAACCTCGTTCTGTGCTTTCGTGACCTCCTTAGGGATGTGTTTGAGGATAGATTCAATCGAAAAGGATCGATCTATGGGGTGTTCCGTAAGAAGGTTTTTGTATTAAGAGAGTAATTCGGTTTTTATATGTTCATGTTGTTGAATTTCTAGTCCTTGTTCTGAAACCAAGTGAGTAATGCATTTTGTTTTTCGTCGCTGGACCATTGATCTGTGGAAAAATTTGGTATTTTTTCCCCCCTCTTTGAGCCAATGGATGCGAGATTTCTGTCTCCACATGATTTCTTCTTGCACCCGTTTTTCTGCCAACTCGTTGTTAAGTAGATCCTCTTTCTCCTTTAGAGAATCAATGAGGCCTTGAGATATGATCTACTATTTGAGGATTTGTATTTGTTGATTGAGGATTTCCTGAGCATGAGTGATGTTGCCAAAAGTGGAATTATTCCAAAGTTTCAAATGTTTCTTGAGATTGTTTAGCCTTTGTTGAAATCCATACATAGGAATTCCTATTGGGATTGCAACTTCTTCCCACCAGAGCTTTATGTTAGCTTGGAAATCTGGGTGCGTCAACCAAAAATTTTCAAAGCGGAAGGGTTTCATGCCTGGGCTTCCATTGATGTTTATCGATAAGAGAATCGGCCAGTGATCTGATCCTGGAGTGTCGATCAAAGTGCCATTCCAAGATAGTCCATCCAACATGATGGATTCTGAAATTAAAAAATGGTCTAATATACTGGAGACATGCCGTGTCCCCGAGTGTATATTGGACCAGGTAAAGAGATCGTTGTCTGTTTCTGCATCAATGAGAGTCAACAGGCCAATGGTTCAGTGGAACTTCTCGTTGTCGTTTCCCAGCGTGTGTGTCCCCCCCTTTTTTTGCTCCAAACTTGTTATCATATTGAAATCTCCCCCAAGAATCCATCTTTGGGTGCTGATGAGATTGACAATCCATTCTAAGTGATGAAGGAATGCTTCCTTTTCTCCCGGTCTTGTGGGTCCATAGACATTTGTGATGAAGCCATGTTTGTTCGAACTTATGAGGTAGAAGGAGGTTGTGATGGTCCAGTTGGAGGAAAACAATCTGTCTAGTAAACCCGTGGATGGGTTCCAGAGCATGGCCAGCCCTTCAAAAGCCCCCTTAGTGTTGATTTCAAGAATATTGGTTTGTTTCCAACATTTTTTAAGAATTTGTGAAGCTTCCTCTCTTGCGCATTTTATTTCTTTCAAAAGAAGAATGTCTGGTTGTTCCTTAATTATCCTTTCTCAAAGCAATCCTTGATTGCTTCTTGCGTTGAGACCCCTTATATTCCAGGATAGTATCTTCATGAGGACTATGAGGGTTGGAGGGGAGGAAATTTGTCTGAGATCAGATGGATCTGGCCTAAGTTCACTAGGAAATTTCCCACATCTTGAATGAGCTGATGTTTTGGTTTCCTGCCTCTTTTTTTCTCATCTTTTGTAGATTTGCACTGATCCTTCGATCTTCCCTTTTGTATTCTGATATTTGTAGTAGTGTGGGTTGATCCTCGTGTTGATGAGTTGAGAAAGACTTTGTGGACCTCGCGTAGCTGATCTGATGGTATAGTGTAGAGTTGTTGTTTTCGGTAGGCTTGATCTAGGTGTGCCATATCTATTCTCGCGAGCTCCTGATCTTCCAAATCTATGTCTGGGTCTCTGATTTTTGGTCTGAGGTTTGCAGGAAGGGAAGTCTTTGAGAGGGGGATTTGGGAAGATTCTGGAGTAGAGGGGGTGGGGTTTGAAGAGCCTTGGACTTGTGTTGGGATTGCGAGGTTTTTCATGGAGTCGATGAGAGTGTTGGGAATATCTGACGAGGTCTAAAGGGCTTCGAAAGAGTTACTGGTTGAGGGTCCATAGGGGGCTTGGGGGGGGGGATCTTTTGACTAGGTGCCTGCGTCGACCTGTGACTTGGGTGACATCCTTCTTGGTTTCTTCGGGATCCTCTGGGTTGGAATTGTTGGGGTTATTTAAAGGACATTCATGGAAGAGGTGACCATGCTCATGGAATTTACAGCAGTGGAAGGGGATGTGCTCATAGTCTAGGGTTTGTGACCATTCTTCATCCTGATAATCTAGGGTTATGGCTCCAAGAAGAGGTTTGGAGATATTCAAATAGACACAAATTTGAGAATATGCGGTATACCTTCGTTATTTTGTGGCCTCCGAAACTTTGACATAGATGCCAATTGTGTTGTCGATACCTGCAAGTATTTCTTCCATCCAAAACTCTTGAGGAAGAGAGAAGAGCCTCAGCCAGACCGGGGCATGCGTGAAATCTTCCTTCTTGGGGTTGAACCTTTCAATCCAGAAACAGAGGAAAATACCTGCCAAATTGTAGAAGTACAGACCTTTTTCAAAGATTATGTTTCTGTCCTCCAGATTGTGTAAGATGATAGTGAAGAAGCCTTTTGATCCAAGTTGGTGGTCATAGTATCCCTTTGGCTTCCACCAACGCTGAATCCATTTGACTAAATCCTTTTCTGATGGCCATAATCCCAGAAATTTCCCTATCAAGGAGAAATCCCTCATATATTGTTTCTGGTCTTCTATTATTGGAGAGTTGATAGTATATTTGGGATCTATTGGGGCTTGTGGGATGCATTTTCCTAGTTCCCAGGTGCGATCCATTTTTCAGGTGGTTAGATTCTGGATCTATTTCTATTGGTTTTTCCTTTGACATCAGTTCCTCTCAGATGATGTGCTACATTTAAGCTGGAAGTTCAAAGGTCAAGCGTTTCAAATGTTTGAAGACTTGCTTTGGAGCCATGATGGAGCTGTAAGAGGGGCCCGTAGGCCCCCCTACCTCGACCTCCATGGCCGCAGCAGGACATAGGGCAGCACGCGCAGGGTTCGTGACTGAAACCCTAGCAGAGCAATCGTTTAGGAAAAAATGTATTGCAACGAAAATAAACAAATAATTTTAATAATCATCAATATACCATTTATGAATCACGATAAGAATCCCTTTTATTTCATGCAAATAATTTTTCTATATAAATATTTTTTACTAACAAGTTTATTATGAATGTCATCCACACAAATTCTAGTGCAACTCTTTAAATCTCCCTTCTCCCTTGAAAATAATAATGAACAATCTCTTTAAATTAAACATATCTTTTGACACTGAAGCTGGAGCTTTGATCATTTAAATTGGCTTAATTTAAACGTTTAAGTTTTTTAGATTTGTTGGCCATTATCGCTGGAATCAACCAAATCAATTATGGGCAAAATTTTAATTTTACATTTTTTTAATCACATTTTTCAGTCCATAAATAGATTTTGCACACTCAAAAACCTCTAGAGCAACCCGAACATGTTATTTTTTAGTGAATAAACAAATTGGACACACTCAAAAACTTTTAAAGCATCCTTAACATGTAATCTTAAAATTTGAAATCTGCAATTCCATCCATCCTTCTAAATTTCTTGCTGAATTTTGACAAATAAATAAATAAATTGAAAAAATTACAACCCAAAAAGAATAAAACATAAAACATTTGTAATACTGCATTTAAATTTCTCTTCTAGGTGAGCTGCGGGCAGTGGCTGCATCAACGGTCTGTGTTCTCCGCTACTACGGAATTTAGTAATTCATAACCCACACATTGTACGCAATGAGACACAAGTCTTCGATTCAATTAAACATTGTACGTGTGGCTCTAACGACGATCAATAATCAATATACAGCCTACTGTAGAGTCTTTAAGACTCTATAGACTGGATATCCGTGCAACAACTCTCGTGCGTTTCATACCTTGGCCATCCATGTTGCACTCGCATATTACTCACCATGAGGTATGGCCATTCGACGACATGCTCATTTATTCCGGTTGCTAAAATCTCCGTCTTGTCAGCCTACCTCCAACAAAAGTCGTTAAGGCACGACATTAACCCACCCCGGCTCCTTATGGTGTCCCACTTTCCAATGGACAGTAAGATTGCTTCTGTCAGGGACAATCGTGGTCAAAGTTAATGGAGTTGGTGAATTCAAATTTTAAATTTTAAAATCTAAATGGAGGGAATGGATACCCGCACCAATTTTAGCAAATGTAATTCAAAACACACGGAGCAAGTGTCAAAGGAAGAAGAGGGATTTTCAGGAACCGATCAGGAAATCTTATAGGCATCCAAGACAATCGATTACTCCGAATAGTGAAGGGTGGTTTTCTTTGTGACTTTGATATAAGGAATTGTTTCGAAATCGAATAAATAAATGAGGTCCTAAGAATAAATAAATCGATTACTCGCAACTGGTATGTGGCCTCCTTCAAAATAATGAGGTTCTAAGAATGGGAGCCATCTTCGCTTCTAGATTCATCAGAGCTATACGCTTCTTAGAAGAGCACTGGAGACAATTTTGCCTGGACATAAAAACCAGCATTCTCAACAGAGAGGTGATGGATCCATCAGTGAGGGAGGTCGTCGGGGAGCTTCTCCACCCGAATCCAGAGTTGGCTGATTTTGTTGAAAGGCAATGTTTAGCCCAGTCTTGGCAAGGAATTATAACTCACTTGTGACCTAACACTAAGTACATAGATGTCATCGTGACTGGTGCAATGGATTAATATATTCCTACTTTGGATTACTACAACGGCGGGCTACCCTTGGTATGCACCATGTATGCTTCATTCGAATGCTACTTTGGACTTAATCTGAAGCCTCTCTGGAAGACTTCAATGGTTTCATACAATTTACTCCCAAACATGGCCTATTTTGAGTTCCTTCCCGTTCACCGCAAACAAGAAGCAATTGGTCTGACGCTTGAATTGTTAGTGATCCCCAAAACACTCGACGCGAAAGAGCGAGAGGAATTGGTTGAACTTGTGGACTTGAAACTTGGGCAAGAATATGAGTTCGTCGTCACCACATATGTTGGTACTGTATGTAGAAGATTTTCCATTAAACATTTATTTTTGTATTATATGTTGTGAATGTTTCATTAAAACTCGTCTTATGCAGGTTTGAATCGTTATAGAGTGGGGGATGTGCTACACGTGACTGGTTTCCACAACGTTGCGCCTCAATTCCATCTTGTGTGTAGACAAAATGTTGCTCTGAGTATAGACTTCGACAAAACAGATGAAGTCGAGCTTCACTGTGTGGTAGAGAATTATGCTAAGCATCTGGAACCATTCAACACCCAATCGATAGAGTATACAAGCTATGCTAACACAACTACAATCGCTAGTCACTATGTGCTATACTGGGAACTTCTCTTCAACAAGAAAGCAGTTGAAGTTCCTTCTCCAGTTTTTGAAGTTTGTTGTCTCACCGCAAAAGAATCCTTGAATTTTGTCTATCACCAAGGAAGGGCATCTGATAATTCCATCGCCCCTCTGGAATAGGGTAGGGTAGTTGAAGAGGGAACACTTAGAAATAATGGAGTAAGTGTTAGTTGTAAGCACCCGTTATAAGTTTTAGTTGTGAGAGTCAGTGGTAGGCGTGTTAAGAGTCAGTTCATAGTTGAAAGTCTTCAGAGCTGGTTGGAGGTCCAGCTCTCTGAGGTGAGATCCAAGAACAAGATCTCGAATTTGATTTTGAAAAATTGTTAGCGCCCCCTATAGAGTGTTAGAAAGCATCGACACTCCCTTTGCATGCATCCAAGAGCGTTAGGCACCAACTCTCGCCCCTCTACTCCAACAGAGTGTTGCAACGCTCCCCTTTCCATTGACACAAAGCGCCAGTGCTCCACTTACTGAGTTAAAGAAGTGTCGACCATTTTTCTTGTGGATAGCGTGAAAAACTGGAGGGCGCGGAGATTCTTTCCTTCGTTTTTTTTATACCTGCTGGGCGTTTTCATATGCACTGGCCATAAGCGATTTCGTGGAGTGCCATTAGGGTCCATTTAAAATTGGTCGGCACTTCTTTAACTCATCTACTGGCCATTAGCGATTTCATGGAGCCCCATTGAGGTCCATTTAAAATTGATGCTGAGCGAGATCTCGGGAAGATTTTCTTTGTGGAAGTAGTTTGCATGCTAAGCTCGTGGAGGTATTTACATGAGTAATGTTAAAGCATGCAAATCTTTTTGGTGCAAATCATAAGTTTTAGCATTGAAACAGGAAGCGTGAGTTTTATGAGTCACTCAAGATTTGCATGCATGCATATGTGGAGCATTGAATAAGATTTACATGGGTGGATTGTTTTAGAGTGAGGTATAAAGTTTTTTTTTTAAATAAAAAAAGGGGGGGATATTTTGGATATTAAAGTGAATACATGTGGATAAAGTAAATGCATGTGTATGTGTGAAGTTATAAATCCTTTTATTAAATTGGGTTTTATTTTGAAATTTATTAAAAGTGAATTTTTATTCATAATGGATATCTTCTATAAAGAGGTGAAGAGGGAGTTATAAATTTTTTCTTTAAAAAGTGGATATTTTGGATATTAAGATGCATGCATGATTTAAGCTGAGAACAAAGGTAGAGACAGATCAGTGGATCTGCAGGTAGAGCGATGGACTGCTCAACACTTGACCAAAGTTTGATATTCTTGGTGATACAAAGATCCATTAGCAGAGATGGTGAATCCTCTAGCAGAGACCTACCTCAATGAAACCAACAAGTTAGATGGCTTGAACTTCATTAACTGGAAATTCAAGATGCAAATGCTCATGGAAGGCTATGGTGTTTGAAACATTGTGAAGGGAACTGAACTGAAACATGATGTAGTTGCAGGTGCGGCAGAAGCACAAATACAAGATTGGGAGAAGCGCGAAAACAAGGCAAAGATATTGTTGCACATGTCTGTTAAAGATAACATAATTCCACATATTAGAGAAGCTATAACTTCTGCTGCAACATGGACAACGCTTAAATAATTGTATGAAACTAGCAACACAAATCGCATTTTGTTCTTGAAAACTAAATTGCTAGGCATTAAGATGGATGGAAATGAATCTGTTAGTTCATTTTTGGGTCGGATTAAAGAGGTGAAAGACAAGCTAGTAAATATAGGGGAAATTGTTTCCAGCACTGATCTAGTCACTATTACCTTAAATGGTATGCTAGAAGATTATCATATGTTCATAACAGGTCTCGTAGAAAGGGAGAAACCTCTTGCGTTTGAAGAACTGACAGGTATTTTGCTGCAAGAGGAAGAGAGGTGCGGGAATCTGAAGCCTCCGAGTAAATATTTGGAATTGTGTTCAAATAATAGATCTGCGAGAGGAAGATCAGGATTAAGAGGAAGAGGAGGCAGTTCATGGCAGAGAGGTGGTTCATGGCAGAGAAGTAGTTCATCACAGAGAAGACAACCTCCAAATCAAGGTATGCAATCTAATAGGAATGAGTCAAAGAGTTGTTTTTATTGTGGTTGACCTGGACATATTGTTAAAGATTGTCATAAGAAAAAAAGTGATGAGGCTAGGAATAAACCTAGAACACATTCAGGTCATTATGCAGAAAAATCTTCAAATCAAGATCTCAGATTATTTATTGCTAGTGATGATATTGATGAACCCCCGAATTTTGACTCACGGGATCTTAGGTTGTTTGTGTCTAATGCTTATTTATCTACTGAAACGGATGATTCTGATGCCAAGTTTTTGGATTCCGGAGCATCAATACATATGACTTGTAATAAAAATTGGTATGTTAATTTTAAAGAAACACAGAATGATGCCAACATATATCTTGGAGATGACCGTGCTCATCAGATTAAGGGATATGGAGACATTCCTGTGACATTGTCGAATGGTACTGTTCTTCACATTCGCAATGTGGTGTATGTGATCTCTGTGTCCACCATTATAGATCAGAACTTGAAGGTTGAATTCTTCAAGAATTATTGCATAGTGAAGGATCTGTTGGACTACTTCCAAACTATTGCAACGGGAGTCGGAGCAGGAGGTCTATACAAACTTGATGTTTCCAGCAAAACACATCATGCACTGACTTTTTCCACTATGCCAACAGAGATTCTTTGACATCAAAGGTATGGACACATCAATCATCCCGATTTATTGTTATTACAGAAAAAGAATATGGTTGAAGGACTTCCCATGTTAAATAATGAGAAGGTTGCTTGTGATGGATGTGCATTAGGAAAGATGTACAAAGATGAATTCCCCTCTAATCCTGATAAGAAAAAGAGAGATGTGTTAGATCTTGTGCATATTGATGTTTTTGGGCCTATGTAGACTAGGTCTTTAGGAGGTGCATTTTACTTTATCTTATTTATTGATGATTTCATGAGATACACATAGGTTTACTTCCTTAGACAAAAAAGTGATGTTTTCGAGTACTTTAAGGAGTTTAGAACAATTTTGGAAAAGCAGACAGGAAAATCCATCAAAATCCTGCGTTCAGATCAAGGGGGATGATCAAGGGATCAAATTTTGATCAATTTTCAAAGTGCTTGGAATGCGACGAAAGCAGTGCCATTGAGTCCATCTCATCTTCCTGATTTCGGCGGTATATTTACTTTCACAAACGGAGTCCATATGGAGGAGATATCGCGATCTGTCCGCCAAGACAAACAGGAAAAAATTTGGGATGCTGACTGTACCTGTCCATACAGTCTGTACGACCATGTGGCAGGGACGTACCATCATGATGATGTGGCAGTTTGATGATGTGGCACATATCGGTTGGTTGTTCGTTGGAGAATACGGTGTTGACACGTGTCTTGTTGGCAGCGAACGATATGAGGGCATGTGGCCCAATGCTTGGGTGCCACATGTCCCTCATTGGTTGGCTTATAATATCTATGCAAAATTAATGGAGGCCACAGGGTTCGACCCCCGGACCTCCCCACAACATATAACTTTACAAATTCCGCTAACCATGATGCCGACCCATATTCCTTGTTTCATATTCCAATGCATTTGTATTTGAATTAATGTATTGTGTTACTTGGAAAGGGGGGCGGGTCGGGGCATAGCCTCGACCCGTGGACACATTGTTTAACATATGACCCATATGTTATGACCATTGGCGCGTGCGTGTATTACATTTGTAATACAATACATTGCATATTATATAATGTGTTAATACAATTCGCGCGGGGTTTTGTAACATTATAACCTATGGTTATATTATATGCCATTTACCATATTACCATGTGTATATGTGCGGTTGTACTTTGCGTGGGAGGTTACAACCGACTTAACCACTTTTCCGCCCAAGATTTTGGTCCTATGGCCATGCGCCCAAGTGCCGAGGCGGTTAGGGGCTGGAGGCACCCTAACCGTTCTACGATTTGTACAAGTGCACGGTTGCATATGGGTCTGGGTTCTTTACGCTTAAATGAGCGTGTGAGCCAGGTTTGGAGAACAAGGGTACGAATTGTAGAACCAGAGACAACAAAGTTGGAGAAGGAGCTTCAAGGAGGCATATCTTTCTCATTTTTCGACCGTTTCAGGTGCCGAAAGAGCCCAAACAGGGGTTTTGGGACGTTGCGGAGCCATTGAAGCAGTCAGTTTGTCATTTTGAGCATTGTAAGGCATGTTTTTGAGCACTTTGAGCAATTTAATAATAATTATCCATTGGAAGTTGGACCAGGAGATGTAGCCCGAAGTGGGGTGAACTCCTTTATCAAATTGTTGTGTTTATGTGTTGATGTTCAATGTTTTATGCTATTGTCTATGTGTATTTTCATAAGTAATCCTTAATTTATGTGTTGCAAATTGATCCTATTGCTTTAAACACATAACATTTAACTTGCAATAATTATTCAAGTTTTCAAGTCTTCTTCAATTTTAGATCAAGTTGGTATCAGAGCACTGGTTTTGAAGACTTGATTGTTTTGCAAGTTTTGTTTCTGATGCTCACAAGGTTGAAACTCACACGAGGAGAAGGTAAACTTGTGGAGCCAAGTTCTT
>ML802580.1:42340-55642 GCA_009831015.1 Picea engelmannii | reverse complement strand
GGGGGGGGGGGGTGAATCAGTTATAATATAAGATTGGAACTTTTCTTGTTCTTTTTCTGAATCTTTCTAGATTATTATTTAATGTGTTACTGATAACTTAACATGCATAGATATACAATATTTGATCAATCACACAGAATACATAGCGACACATATTTTCATGAGGAAACCCATAAAGGGAGAAAAACTCTTCTTCTTCGGATGTCAATCAAGCTCCAACCTTCATGCACATCATAATATTTAAGCACCAAATCAAATATGAGGCTACAACCTCTGATAGCAAGCTACAACTTGCAGAGAGCACCAAATCTCAGATTTCTCTAGCACCTACTAGATGGAAGCACCAACTCCCAGAAAATCTTCTAGAACCCACTAGAAGTTAGAGGACTACAATCCTCCCTAGCACCACCCTACCACCCTGATTAAATCTTACAAAACTTTACTTACTTTCTATGTCTCTAATATGGTCTGTTACAACTCCATGTCTCTTCTGCCTTCTTCAGTTTCTATGCTCTGTTCCGCTTCTGCCTCTTTCTGCTTGTATGCTCTGCTCTTTTTCCTCCTGCACACTACACATTCTTGTGCAACTTCTCTTCACCCTTTTATGCTCTCTCTTGCCTCTTCATACTATATGTTGTGCCTCTAATCTTCACTACAAGTCCTACACTCCATCTCCCTCTACCCACATGCATCGCTATCGAGAGAAGCACTGTCTCTTCTCTGTTCTGCATGTCTTTCTCACACTGAGTCCTTTGTCTAATCATCATCAAAACTCTTCGTATTATTTGGAGGTTATACTGAATTCTTTCATAATCAATAGCCATTATCCAAAGATCCTTTGGCTTCTATGGGAGTTGCAACTCTTCATCTTCTTAGGAAGTTACAGTTAGTCATTTTGGCTTCTTTGGATTCTAAGCCCCTTCCTTTACATGATCACTGGCGGTGACCACACGCCTATTCAAAAATCACTTTGCGATCTCAGTCTAGCGAGTGCTATCTCCTTCTTTCGATATGACCTTGGGCGATGATCTCATGTGACCACGCGATTGCGGGCATAGCCAAAGGCGGTTTGAGGGCAACCCTCTTTTCGCCCCACAATTAACTATAGAGCTCCACGTATGCCTTTGGTGATACCATGGTTTTGATTGCAGCCTACCTTCAAGCTGTCGTCAGTAAATGCACATTCATGGAAGTTACCTTCCCTATAAGCATGCATATACGGAAGCCTCCTTCCATAAATTCACATTTACGGAAGGTGGCTTTCGTATATGCGCGCTTCCGTAAATGCGCATTTATGGAATTTGGATTTCGTATAACACGCATATATGGAAGCCACCTTCTGTAAATGCTCATTTATGGAAGTTCACTTCCGTAAATGCACATTTGTAGAAGTTGGATTTCGTATATCCGCATATACACAAGTGCGTATATACCGACACATGCATCCCCTTTTGTAGGAGAATAGGGAAAAACATGTGTTCATTTGCAGGAAACATGCATTTATGGAAGCATGCATATAAGGAAGCATGTGTTTATTGGCATATGCGAACATGGGCATGGAGGGAGTAATGTACAACTCGTTCCAGGAGAAAAAAATCCAACTCATTTCAAATTTTAAAATGGGCGTGGAGAGGTGTGCAAGACCTTCGAAAATGAGTGCTCATGGCGTTAAGTGTTACACCGTTTGGTTGAATCAACCATCGGAGAATCGACGGGAGTCGAAAAAGGAGCTAATGGGAGCATGGATGCGCAGTGGCTATGGGATGGATGTAGATAGATTCATGGATACACAAAGGTAGCAAGTGAGAGCATGGTGTTGCATGGACATCTGATTTCCATAGCTATCACATAATCATATGCATCTACTCAAAGAGTCTTAATGACTCTGCAGCAGGCTAGAAATTGCTCGCCACCTACTTGCACTAATTGGCCATGGATATTGTTGACATCACACAACTTAGAGTTGCCTCCTTCACATGGCTTCACTACAAGGATTATGAAAGAATGCAGTGACAATGGATACTATAGCCAACATGGGGTCACACAACTTAGACCTGTTGCCTTCACCGCAAGGATTATAAATGCACTAAATGATAATGGATACTATAGCCAAAGCCATTAGGGTACTTAAAGCTCGCCTAATTCAGGCCTTTACGTCATTATTATCACTCACCCATTCCCTTACCACCTTATCCCTCACTTACATCCCCCTCTCATCTCCTTATCCTCTCCATAGTTAAACTTTTTAAGCAATCGGGCTCACGGGGGTGGACTCACTCATTTCCCCTCCTCTCTTCCCTTACTCCCCAACCCGACTCCACTTTCCCCTTATTACCCAGCCCACTCCATACCTATATATGCGCATATACTAAATTCAACCACTTTTGTATATGTGCCACTTTTGTATATGCTCATATACGAAAGTCGGTCGACTTTTGTAGATGTGCCACTTTCGTAGTCGGCCACTTCCGTATATGCTCATATATGGAAGTTGGAACATATACAAAAGTTGGATTCCATATATGCACATATACAAAAGTCAAAATAGTCAAAATATTAAAAATTTAATAAAAAATATAATAGTCAAAATATTAAAAATTTAATAAAAAATTGATTATGAAAATTTAAATTTCTAAAATCATAACTATTTTTAAAAGTATTAAAACTTCACTTATAAAAAATTAAGTTCCTAAAATCATAAATATTGTTAACGAATAACTACACTATGTCATAAAGTTGAGTTTCACAAATTGATTAGTGAAATACATTAAAATATAATGGTCATAAGAAAGTTGACATTGATTTTTTTTTATTAAAATTTATAGTGTTATGTGTAAACTTTATGTTAAGAACTGAAATAAGTACACATTTCCTTCATACTTGTTCATAAAAAGAAGTCTCTCAATAAAAGAAAAATAGACATCTAGTTATTGTAATTCTTTTTAAAAAAAAAATCTAAGTAAATGAAAATGTTTATATCAAGATGTAAAGCAAGGTATGTATATACACATGATAAAATAAGCATTTCGAGCACCCCAACCAATTGAACTACAACCACTTGACAATGTTAGGTCATTGTGTTATTAAGAACAATGTTGAAAACAAGAACCTAGGTGGAGAGGAGAAAAATCCCAAGGAGGCCTGGAATTTGAAGTTCCACATGAGGTTTTTTTCATTTTAAGACGTATTTGACAGGTAGATACTAAATCTACACGTCAGCATTAACCTGTATGTAAAATTTGAACCCGACATCATTTTTAGTAGGTACTTAGCTTACTTAAGCTCTATTGTATAACCTAAGGACTTGAGAGAGGTTGGTTGGAAGAGTAAATGAAACAATAAATGGAATTTGATGTTACCCATAAGTTTCTCCTTAGATTGCAATCTCTGAAAGGTAGACTTGAAATGTCATTTCTCTTTAATTTTAAGAGATTTATCCTATTTTTATATTTTTTTTCATTAAGAGGTTTTCGTTACAAAGTTTTGTATATTAGAGAAAAAAAAATGAGTGTGGTTAGAACTTAAAATGACGGGCACAAAAAACAAATGTCCGTCATCAAATTTTCACTTGATAGGTAAGGTAAATTTGAAATTCCAAGGCGAGTCCCCACCTGAACCACTTGACAAGGTTAGGTCATTGTGTTATTAAGAACAATGTTGAAAACAACTTTTCCATATAGCTAGTTATTTTATTATTAAGTTTAATGTTAGAATTAAGAGAGAGAAATAACATAGTGAGATAAGCACAATAAATATGAACAAGTATATAGAGACAATATTTGCCCTGGAAACTCTTCCTCATAAAACCAACATCCAAATAGATATTTTTAGTTTATTGGCTAAACAAGATAACATGCACAATATTTTACAATGTCTTTTTTCAATTCTTTAAATAGATTTCATCATATCAAATACCATGGGTTACACAATAACATGGTAAACTACCAATGGTAAACTCATCAATGACCAAGTCAAGAATAATCCAACACTTCCCCTTTAAACTTAACTTGAGATAACCACCTACCTCCATCAAAGTCGGATAATACAACATGCCCCATCACCTAGGTCTATGTCTAAACTTTATACTAGTGATTCATCAAACAATAGTATGCATGCAAAAATAGATCTTAAAACCATATGCCCATTTATATGTGATTAAAATACAATTCTTAATTATGCCCAACAAACTTATTATTTCATTCCACTTTCAAATGGTTCCATTCACTTGGCCTTTGTATTCTTAGATGCCAATGCTCCACTTTGCTAGAGAGTCAACACCTATGCGACTTTGATACGAAATGTTAAAATTATGTGTGGAAGCCAATTGCGACCTCGTCTCCAGAAACCGCAGCAGCAGCAGATGTCGATTTGCATGAAGTCTCTCTGCTCGAATCAGCGGCAGATGTAGATTTGCATGAAGTCTCCAGGTTCATCTGAAAAAGCAAATTCATACAAAATCTTTTGGTAGTTGTTGGAGGAGATCCAAACTCTCATGATGTTCATTCAAGTAGATGTTTGCTTCGCTAGACACTAGTAGGGAGGCAACTGCTGCGGCATGATATTAGTTTCCAATATAGTATTCCAATGCAATCTTCTGTAAGAAAATGAACACGAAAATTAAAAAGAATACAAACATACAGAGAGAAATCTCTGCACATGAAGGTGGGTGTAGCAAATCTGACCAGCAGACGTCGGCCTCAAATGGTAGGAGAATTTGTTAATTCACAATCGTTTCGACTCCTTTCTTCCATAGCTTCTTCTACTTCGGTTATGTTTTAAATTCTCTCTATTCAATGCTGCTTCCATCTCGAATGCCGAATGAATATTTCGGCTCTTTCTGCCTCGCTTAGCTCTTGATTCTGCCACTACGGAGAGAAAGAGAGGAAGCTTGCTTTAGACGCGAAGGAGTCCATTGTTTACTCAATTTATTCGAGAAAGTGTACTTCTGCTCAGGTTATACACAGGAGGCTAGCAATATCCAGCCTGCTGCTGCAGAACCTTTAAGACTCTGCAGGCTGGATGGCCGTGCTACCAGGCTAGTGTAGATCGGATGATGGATGCCAATGGGTATGAAGTGCATGGTGCAGGTGCCATACCATGCCAGCACCTTTTTCGGAACAAGAGCTCAATGCTACCATTATTTTGGCTCCTCCAGGAAAAATAAATTATCAAATAAAGCCCTCTAAGATCCCATTTGACATCGGGATATAATTTTTGCAGGTATACATTGGGCGTGTTATTGAAAACATGATCCCCTACTCTACTACTTTTCTGCGTCGAATGTAATGGTGTTTGACCATGAGATTTCTCAATGTTGGCACCCTGGAATTCAAATCTATATTTGATGAAAGTATGGTTTTTGTTGTCCGAGTCTCCTGCATGAACGCTTTGTTCCTTGCGCCCTATATAAATCTGTTTGTTTGTGTTGACAAGCGAGTGAGAAATATGGCGATTGAGTGCTCCCATTTGTTGTTGAGAAACTATGTTGTCCGGAATCACTGGTAGGGTAGTCTGGCTTGATGCTAGTGGGCAGTGGGGTAGTTTTTTCCTTCTTTAACAGTGATTTTAAAATCTACCAGTTTTTATTACTGTTTACTTATTGTTAAAACTAAAATTTACCCAATATAATGGCATCAACAACTTAAAAATTAGAATAAATTAAAAGAATAGAATAATATTTATGTGTCACAACTTTTTTGATGGTGTAATTTAAGGAAATTTGGTTAAAGTTATCATGTTATTGAGTAGGAGGATCAGATTCATATTATCTATAATGCAATGGGACGGAATTACCATATTAACATTTATTTGAATACCATTAAATAATTATTATTTCAATTCTTAATTGTCATAAATAAATAAATTATGATATTTATATAATATATAATATTTAAATAAGTGATAAAATTAAATTTAAAACATCATTTCAAAGTATTTTAAAATAAAATTAGTTATAAATAATAATTGATATGTAGGATGTTCAATAGAATCAACTTATGAATCTTGAACATAAATAATACTTGATAGGTAGGAGTGTTAAATAGAATCAATTTATGGACCTTGAACATAAAATTGATTAAAAAAAATTTAAATCCAAATTCTTATTAAAAAAAAATAAAAATTGTTTTTAATATTTTTTTATTTAAAAAAAAAAGATTTAAAATGATGATAAGGGGTGAGGTTTCATTTGTAAATGTATTTTATAAAAAATTTAATATATATTCTTTTTAAATATGGCTTTTTTTCAATGATTTTGTTTATAACGAGGTTTCTAGGCCATGGTTTAGATAATGTTTGTAATTTTAAGCTTTCAAAATGTCGAGGTGCTACTGATAGAATCTCTTTTCAATTTTTTGAGGGTTGATTTTAAGATTTGGTTATAATAATGCTATGGCTTTCAAAGAAGTTAAACTTTGAACTCAAGAAAGGGAGGTGCTACTATGATTTTTTTTTTCTTATTCTCATGTTGTTTTTAAGTTTTGTGTTATAACGGTACAGGTTGTTAAGACCATCCTATCTAAAAAGTTGTAATTTTGACACCCCCACCAAAAACAAGGTGTTCATGTTGGTGACACTTTTTTATTTGGGGGTTGATTTAAGGTTTTTGTTGGAAACATTATGAAATTTTTAAGGCCATGGTTGCAAAATGTAGTAATTTTGACCCCGAAAAAAACAGTGGCACTGATAGCACCACTTTTCAATTTAGAGATTGATTTTGATGTTTTTATCCAAAAATATAAGTTATTAGATATAGAGTTCTCATTTTTAGGTCAAAGATCTCATTAAGTCATTAATTGTGTTACAACTTGAAAAAGGTGAACAAATACAACATCCATGATGAATAGAAGTGGCTCAAAGAGGAGAAAAAGAGCTCATATGAGAATGAAAAAGACAAAAGTAATGTTGTGGACTTCAGCTAGACAATTCAATGAGCTTTGTAAGCTGGCATGGGGGCATTGAACCATTCTAACTATTTTCTATGGAAATCAATAACAAAGAGAGAAAAATGAGTCAAGCATTGAATGGTAGTTTTTATTGTAATTAGGTTTCCACTTTAAATCCTTATGTAATGTGTAAATGGATGTTGGAGATGTATTTCTATGTTGTACATTGTAGAGCTAGTGTATTCTTGTTATAGTTATTTTATGTATTATTGTGGATTGTATTGATATTGATTGGGTGATTATTATGTAAAAGAGATGAATATAAATGTTGTGAATCATTGTCATGATATACCATTTTGTGAAAATGTTACCTAAATGTAAAGATATTTTTGTACTCGAGAGTTATGTAAAGAGGATATGTGTAAAGACCCTGCATTGGAATTATAATATTGTAGCATCCCCAGCATCCGACTATTGGGCTATGCCACACACAAATTTTTTTGAACTCTATACAATATTTAAACATACAAATACTCTAAAAATACACATATTTATACAGAATAGTAATATAAATACACATGCATCATATACAGGAAAAACCCATAAAACAAAATGCATAAATAATCATGCAACACATAATTTAACACACAATTGATACTTATCTTTGATAAAAATATCACCAACTATGTGCAAACCCTCCACATTCCTCCCAGCCTTAGACCACACTTCTCAGAAATCTCAGCAGTGGGACACCCCCGAGTTGGGACTAAACTCCACCCAGATAAAGGAATTCTTAACAAGGATGATGTATCTTAGACAACAGGAAAAAATATGTCCCATGTGCCAATTCAAACTAACAGCCTATAGTCCCTCATTCCCCACATGCCTATCCCACCCTAGGAAATGTGCCCATTCTCTTCTCAATAGTCCTTTGGCAACCCCATTTCCTTTATGGGGCTTCAACAATAGGTCGGATAGGAAGTCACAGAGCCCTGTAGTTGCAGTCTAGCACCTTTGGGAGATCAATTCTAACAATTCTCTCACCTGGAGGGAATTTCCCACAGGCCTGACAACGTGAACATTGTTCTAGGTGTTCATGTTTCCGAGTCTTAAAAAATATTTTATAATACAATGTTTTGCACTTAGATAAAGTGTTTCATATATATATATTTTGTATATATTAATTATTTATAAACATAGAACACAAAATGTATATATATTAATTATTAATAAATATACAACACAGAATGCGAGAAAGTTGTGAATCTGGATAATGGCAAAAAAAAATCCAGAGATTATTATGATGGAATTGCACAAGGAAGGATGGCTAGGCTTCGGCTATTTGCGTCCATGGCCGCATCAATACTCCATGCCCTCAAAAGTTGGAACAACTTTGGCCAAAGTGATTCATCATGCCATGCTCATCACCTCCTGTAGTATATGTCTCCTTGGAAGGGCCACTTCCGCCACCTCTGCACTAGATTTATTGCAGGTGTTGGCTCCATGAATTATGGCCAACATTCCAAGGGTTTTGTAAGTATACATCAAAATCATAAAAAAAAATTCTTACAGCTCAAGTAACTTGTAGTTATACATAAATATAAGCAGAGTTCATTGATCTTTTCATGAATACCTCGACGGTGATGATGCATGGGTTTGTTGTTTCTCTTTATTGTTTTTGTCTTCGTCTTTTAATTTCGCATGAACGTTGTTATCACTGAAATTTCATCTGCAAATGGTTACAGGAATCCAACATCTTCAAACAACTATTAGTTCACCCATGGACCAAAAATGACCAAAAAGGTCCAAAACTATATAACCAGTTATAAAATCAGCATTCGCTAAAGATATACAGGCAGCATGTGCAAGTGCGCCAGTTGAAAATGACGGAAAAACACACATGCGTCCGATGCATGACTGTGGATGCAAAAAGCCATGCACACCTCAAAACAATGCATTTATGATGTTGGTCGGCCTCCCACCCACTTCTGGTTCATCTTCCAAGTCGATTTGACATCCAAATCTCGGCTGAATCCAGTTGAGTGGCTGGTCAAAGACCTAAAAGTTCCCTAAAAAACCCCTTGTTCACACTAAAAGTTGGTTGCATAATACCTCAAAGTTGTGCTATAAAAATAGGCCATGGGTGCACTACATTTCAAGGAATTCATTTGTATTGTTATGCTGCTGATAATCTTTTGGAGGACCCTCTTTCCTCATCAAGAGTATGCTAGCACCATTGCATTTAGCCATTCATATCACCTCTTGAGTGAATGTGCTTTGGATTCTCTTCACCATTTCATTCTAGTTCCTCATTTTGTAAGAAGAGCTCAATATTTGGGGGTCCAAGAGCCCTCCCTTGGAGGAAGAAGGGACCCAAAGTCTCCCTTTCTCTTTGGTGTTTTCTTTCCACTAATACAATCATTTCCATTGGTGACATGAGTCTTGCTTGTTTCTTGTTATTATGTCCTTATGCACTATAGTTTAATTATTTTTACCATTCCTAGTTTAATTCTTAGCTTAGTCTTTTATGCTTTATTCTTCTAACCCTTTCCTTTACTGTTGTCTTGCTTAGCTAACCCAACTAAGCTTGTAAGAACCTCTGTTTTGATCATTTAGGTGACATAAGAGGCACAATAGATTGGCTTCCCCACTGGGGAAAGGTATCAATTTCCTACCCCATTTAGGTTATTTTAGCTATTCTTTCTATTTATTTAACCTGCAGGTACCATAACCGGCCCAACCCGACCTACAGGAAGCCAAATTCAAAGCCGATTTGAAGGAATTTCATCCGTAATTTTCTTCACGACCGTGTGACAGTTGTGCGCGGGTTTATCAGCCCATAGTCACACATCGTGCGCACGTGCACCAAAATCATTGTATTACTCAATGCTTCCTGCGCACCTATGCCCATCAGTCTCTTTCATTTCACGCATTGGTTCTCAAAGTGCCTCGTTCTAGTCTGAGACCCGCACACCTGTGCAAAAAAATACACATTGTAATCTTTTTGTGATCTGTGGAGGGTCCATAGCCTTCGTAAAGTTGATTCCATGCATATTGTAATCTGCACCACAATTACATTCCCTCTCCATATAAAGGGATTAGTCAAACACATAGGCACTTAGGGATTAAAATCATAACTTCTCCTCTTTGTTGTCGTTTTGCCACATGGATGGCTTTCTTTGAGTAAAGTTAAGTTAGAATCATTTTACATCACATATAAAACTTGCATTGGGACCAAAAATTGGATATCAACCGTTGAGTATGCTCTTCTCTCGCGCTCCAAAGTGATCTTGAGAATCAGAAAGAGGTTGTGGGACAATTTCATCTCCCTTAAAAAGACAAAATCTTTAGGAGACAACAACAGCCCCCTCGGGACTCCTCTTAGTTTATTTTTTCAAACACATCTTAAGATTGTAACGGGCCTATACATGCCCACATGCTACAATGATAGGATAGTGTTGAAATTTACTTTCTTAGATTAAATCACTAGGGAAGTTTAAAGGTTTTGTAATGGGCCCATACATGCCCACATGTTCAAAATATAGGATTGTTTCAATGTTTTCTTAGATTACATCACATTTAGGGAGTTAAAGGAATAGTAAAGGACCCACATGTCCACATGCTAGTTTCCTAGGGACTTTAAAATTCTGCAAAGTTGTACCAATGGCATTTAGTTAATTAGGTAATCAAAGACTTGTAAGGATCAAGCGAAGTCCACATGCAGGAAGGTGACACCTAATTTATTAAAAAAATATTGGCACACTTTCACTCATTCACACACCAAAGTCACTTCTCACTCACATAGTTTTCATCTCAAAACGTGGAGGTTGAAGTAAGGTTCCTCCAAAAGGATTCCTAAACACCCCACCCTTTTCTTGACGAAACTATCCACTCCCACTTAATTTCAAACGAGATTGGCTCACATTCCCAATCTCTCAAACAACCACATCCAATTTTTTTCTAAAAACTCACTAAGTTTTCCTCCATGGGAGGTGCCAAAAGAAATTTTTTAGTCTAGGTAGGATTTCGGGGATAGGCATCCAAATAACTCCCCGTTATCTAGTTCTCACATTTTCAAAACAATAGAAGTTGTCAAAACAGGGAACTTTAA
Organism: Picea engelmannii; assembly: GCA_009831015.1. Classification (NCBI taxonomy): domain Eukaryota; kingdom Viridiplantae; phylum Streptophyta; class Pinopsida; order Pinales; family Pinaceae; genus Picea; species Picea engelmannii. The sequence goes on along the minus strand of ML802580.1, from coordinate 44,647 downwards.
ATCTTCCAAGTCAAGTGTTCCCAACACCATAAGGCAAGGAGATACCCATTAAGGGTTGAAGGCTGAGGTCTGGTTGTTCTGTGTGTCCCCCCTTGAGGCACCCACCTCTTGGACGGGATCCAGCCCGTGACCCATTTCTTAGGCCGAAAATCCAAATGTCGCACTTTGACCGAGGTACCTAGTGACCAAATTTTAGGACATCTACCCAGGTGGCAATTGTGGGCTGCAATTGCACCTTGATCAAATTTTGTGTGGCTATTGAGAAATATAGCCAGTTCTTTCAGGATATGCCCCATATACCTTTTAATATAACTGATCTGTTCATCCTTCACTAGTTTCTCTTCCAGTGGCTTCAGACCCCACTGTCAAGTGCTATTGGAAGGTCCAGTTCTATTTGAGAGGAAGGACGTTACGTCTTTTAGGACATGAGAATTTATTTTCTTTGTTATTCCATGTGGAAAAAATCCCCCTATCCACATATATGCTTCTTTATCCAAACACTTTATGTATGATGCCCTTCTAATTACATCTGATTTGGAAATATATTGTGAAGGTTCAAAAATTGCAGCAAAGGATCTTGTTTATTTATTTCTCTCACCACCATTTGCACACATTCACTCAGTTAGTTGAACATCATAGGGGACCCAGAGAACCCTCGTTGTTCCAGACGCTTGCTAAATCTCCCTCCTATTATAGGAGGAGTTCCTAGTCTTGCCAACTCATTGGCTCCACCTTCTCACACCCCTGTGAGTGTGACTGTCTTGGGATCAGCTTTGCTTGGTTCCACCTTACTTGGGTCCACTTCCCAAGGTCAACCATCCACTCGCTCTCCTTTACACGGAAGAAGGGGGGAAACTTCTTCTCAAGGGGGAATTACAAACCCACCTAGTCCCCTCAAAGGGTCAGGTACTCAAAACAATCACACTATGGCAGGAATTAATCCTTCGCCATAACCCCATATGCCATACTCGGCTTCCCTCAACATATCATATTTGACTAAACTCACTAATGATCCCATATTGCACAACCCCACATGGCCTACGATTCCTACCAAACTCCCTTCATACATCCCCAAGTTTGAAGGAAAAGAAAGAGACGATCCCGCCAAACATATCATGACCTTTCCCTATGGTGTTCTTCAAACAATACCATGGATGATTCCGTCTGATTGAGATTATTTCAATGAACACTCACTGGCCCATCAACCAAATGGTATGTATAAGAAAACTCTGGGTCCCATATGACTTTTGAATCCTTGGCCAAAGCATTTTTGACCTTATTTCAACTACCCGTTCATCATGACAATGGCGTTGAAATACTCTTAGACTTCAAACAAACCTCCTCCACACATATTGTTGACCACATCCACGAGTGGAATTGGCGACGTATTCTTTGCAAATCTGATGCTACCCCCCAACAATGTATCAATTGGTTCCTCAAATCACTTGTTTCCCTCCTCGCCAAAGATGTGGTCGCCACCTTCCCCCAGTCTGAAGAATAAGCCATTAGCAAGACTCGACAGTTCGAACTCATTTATGCCCAGTATAGATACCTATACATGGTACTCCCATATGCCCCAAGACCTGTTTCATTCGGCCAAGACAAACTTGGGGTGTCTCACTCAACAAATGGATTGATTCGTCACACTACATACCACAACCCACAGTCTCAACAACCACTCATGTATGGCACACCCTAGTATCCGTCGGCATATGTAGGAATCCCTTATTATCCTCCTCCTCCTTACCAACAACCATACCCTGTGGCCCTCCCTCCACCCATAAGTGGAACCCCACCATCACGCATAGTACACCCACCTATCCAACCAAGTGCTGGCAGTCCCTCTACATCAGCCTATAACCTAAGCACTAGTGAAAGCGCCATGCCTTCCTATGTACCTTATGGATGTTCGACAACACAGGTATTCCAACAGAGGACGAACACCTTCAATAACCACTCACATAACCAGATCAAAGATCAACACACCGATGTTTTCACGTGGTAAAACCCCTATGGGGAAACATCCACGGCCCCAGCCAATGCGACCACTTGGAGCAGTTTATTAATGCAAAGAAAAAGATTCCAGAGAGATTTTACAAGAGAGTTTCTCACAATCGATCATCGACAAATGACCCTCCATGCTATTTAAATAGAGATCATGGAACAATCGGGTGTTAAGCCATGGATCAATGGCCATTAAGATCGAGGAGAGTATGAACCGTCAGATCACTCTATGTCGGGAACATATCGTGACCGTCGGATTGCCTAACTACAAATGCATACTAATGCATACTAAAGAAACACACT
>ML802580.1:8348-38333 GCA_009831015.1 Picea engelmannii | reverse complement strand
GTAATCCGATACAGGCCTTTACTTCTTAATAAATCTTCCATATGGGATCTCCATTGGAAGTAGTTGTCGCTGGTAAGCATGACAGTACTTGTAGAAGCCATATTAAATATGTAGATAATTCATATTTAAAACCTGAAACTAATAGTCTGGATGGAAAGATCTCAAAAAGTTGTGCGGTTGTAAAAAAAACGGCATTGAAAACGGACTTCCGATGTGAGAGTTATGCCCCTTTTAAAAAAGGCATACACGGTAACCAAATAACCACGTGATAGTGTAAGCTACTTTATGAAGTGACCCACTTTTATAAAGAGAAGTGGAGATCACTTTTACAATGAGGTTACCTTATAACAGAAAAGTTGCATGCAAAATAACTCTAAAATAAAATATAAAGCTACTTATAGTGATTCACTTTTATACTTGAAGTGAAATGCACTTTACAATATTTTAGCATGAACTTTTTCAAAAAAAGTGACAAAAGAGAGACTTGAACTCAAGACCTCTTACTTAATAAGGCAAGTTTTAACCAACTGGTCTAGCAAAACATATTGTAATGTTCATAAGGAGGATTGTTGTTGTTGTTGTTGTTGTTGATGATGATGTTGAAGATGGCCTTGGAGAGCATGCTTCAAAAAAACTCTTTTCACACAAGAAAACAATTTCGCTTCTCGATGACAACAAGGGTTAGATCTCGGTTAGCTTACCTGGAAGATGCACCTTTTCCTATCTGTTTCTGATTTGCAGAGATCGCACAAGGCGCGGGGCAAAGAGCATACGCAGATCTAAAAGAGTAGCAGCCCAGAAAAAAAATACAAACCGAAATAAAATCAAAACTTTGCAAAAATTTAAAAATGCGTATTTAGATTTTATACCTCCGGATTCTGACTGTAATGGCCGTATCTTGAGCAAACGGAAACCTTTTCGAGTGAAACGAAAAGTGTTCCTGAATGAAAAGCGTGCTCCGGACGCAATGGAACAGTCCTTTCAGCCCATAAATGTACAAAAATGTCAAAAAATGGAGATGAGGCAACTCGGCTTCACGATCTCGATCTATAACAGGAGCGGGTCTTCAAACAGGCTCTGATACCATGTTCGACAACACAGGTATTCCAATAGAGGACGAACACCTTCAGTAACCACTCACATAAATAGATCAAAGATCAACACACAAATGTTTTCACATGGTAAAACCCCTACGGGGAAACATCCACGGCCCCAGCTAACGCGACCACTTGGAGCAGTTTATTAATGCAAAGAAAAATATTACAGAGAGATTTTATAGGAGAGTTTCTCACAATCGATCATCGGAAAATGACCCTCCATGCTCTTTAAATAGAGATCATGGACCAATCGGGTGTTAAGCCACAGATCAATGGTCGTTAAGATCGAGGAGAGTATGAACCGTCGGATCACTCTATGTCGGGAACATATCGTGACCGTCGAATTGCCTAACTACAAATGCATACTAATAATGCATACTAAAGAAACACACTTTTACCTAATGACATATTAGACCAAGTAGATCTTAACTAACTCCTAAGTGTCTAAATATCCTAACATCATTACCGCAACACAATCCATACTTTCCATTTCCTGGCCACCCACAGCCTGTGGCTCCACCATAAGGACACCCACACGCTAGGGTTAATTTTTTCCAACCCTCTCCCATTCAAAAATATCAAAATTTTGAACAACTGAATACAGAAAATCTATCCCATCAATCAAACAATGATAGAAAGAAAGGAAAAAACTGGAACAATAATAATCCCGGACCAGGAGGAAACTAGAACCAACCCCACCAAAACCAGTCTATCGGGGGAAACCATAACCAGGGGAATCAGAACCCCTAAGGGGGAAACAACAACAAACGCTAGGGGAAGAAAAACAACAATATTCATACCAACTTCCCTTGTGCCTTTTGTGGTGAGTTTGGTCACTATACTCACCATTTCGCCAAAATCCCTGACTATGAATGGATGAAAGACTCTATGAATGGACCACGTCCCTCATCACCACCTTCCCCTCCACAAGCCCCACAACAATATGTGCAACAGCCACCCCCAGTCATGATACAAAACCCCATTCCACACCAAGGGGTGATAAATACCCAACAAGACATGCAGCCTACCACACCACAGTCGGGCTAGTATCCCAATACGGGCAATGTTGTTGATCACACTATCCTCCTTACCAATGAGGAATAAGTCCTTCTGCAAATGCACATTCATTAATATAGCACAACCCCTGAGTCTACTCCTATCACCTCAGATGCAACACCAGTCACAAATGGACCCCCTTTAATGATTCCTCACCTTAATACTAAAATCCCCCTTCATATTCCTCCCATCCCATTATGCAGGAATGTCCACAATCATCAGGCCAGGGAAACTCATAATTATAGTTTGTTCAATGACTTGGCACAATCTCCAACTGCCATGTCAGTTTTAGAAGCCTTTCAAACTTGTCCCACTCAACAGAAGTCCTTACTTTCTACCCTGGGGGAAATCAACCTTGTTGATACCCAACTCATCACATTTGATCTCAACAATGGAGAACCTCACCTCCCTTCTCTTATCTCTTTTCAAATCCTTGTGAAAATTTGGAACATTACAGTTCATCGGTGCATCATTTATGAAGATGCATCCACCTTTATCATGTCCAAATCCGTATGGGAGAAACTTGGTTCCTCCTAACTCATACCATCTTCCATTACCTTAAGAGCCTATGATGGAAGACCCTCATCCCCCGAGGGACTCTTCCAAAATGTCCCCATCGAGCTCGGGGGAAAAACTGTTCTTATTGACATTGAGATTATGAATGCCCCGCTCGACTATAATATCTTGTTTGGTCACAGCTACATGTATGCTATGAAGGTCGTCGCCTCTTCTGTGTTCCAAACCATGATGTTTCCCCATAACAGAAAGATCATTACCATTGATTAGGTATCACATTACGAGCCTAACCCTTCATCCAACATCGACAACATCCTCCCTTTTGTCCATACTAATACCGACGCCTATCCACTCATCGAGATGGGCCCCATAATCTTTAAAGACCCATCCTTTCTAGGAACATACCACGGAGCACCACTGCTCCTCCATCCCTCAACCAAAGTATGTGTCATATCCTCCAACAGAACGACAGCTGAAGATAATCTCCATCCTACCGAGGCCTCTTTTATCCCTCACGTCCTACTAGTCACAAAACTTCTCCCTCAGGAATCCCCTAGACCTAGTTTAGCTTGACCCATTCCTGATCTTCCTCTCCCCCAGGGCCACATCCCGGTTTGGGAAACCAACCCCCAAGCCATCACCCAAATCCCTTTCTTTTACCCCCCACCAGGTGTACAAGATTTCCAGGTAGTTGCAACGCTTACCCTTCCTAATATGGTGTTGGCAATCCCAGTTTGGTATCTACATCCACCTAAGATGGTCCCTCAACCATCCCTCCCTCCCAAAACAGAAGGAATCCTAATGCATATTACCATACTCACCCCCACCATACCCTCTACACCCCCACTCACTGACCCCCTTTCCATTGATGGGGGAAGGTGTAAGAAGAAATACCCTACTGCTCCACTTCCCCCCTGTGTCCAACCTCCTTGCGTGCTATGCGAGAAAGATGGACACCCCACCAACAAGTTCCCATCTCTCCCCAAGTTATGTAATCTCATTCAACTCCCTCGAGCACCACCATCGCTAGTCGCTTCCTCTAGTATTGTCACTATCTTCCAGAACACAAGTAACAAAGGACTGTGAACCAAATTTGCATGCACCATTTGTTCAGAATATGGCCATTACACACACCATTTTCCAACGTTACCTCAATTCCGGCAGATGCTAACAACTGTACGCCAGATCTTTCAGCAAGGACCCACCCCAACTCATGTCACCGACATCCATTATGTCATGATCTCAGTCAATGAACGAATGATATGTCCTTGCTCTTTATGCAAATCACTTGATCATTTCACATATCAATGTCCTATGATCATTGAATACATGCATCACCAACTGGCCCTTATTCAAAATCATACACCCTCTCCTCCAACAGAACCAGTGAATACCCTTACCCCATCACTTGATATGGTTCATATATTTCCACCAGAACCTGAGGCACTCCCTACTCCCCCATGGTTTCTAGATGATTTTTATGAGGAGATACCCCCAAATCACCCCAATTCTCCAATTTATTTCCCCACAGAAATTCTACGCCCGACTACCATTTTTAACCCACAATATCTTGAGATTTGGTTTATGTCAAGAGAAACATCATTGCCACCAGAAAACAACCCCATGATAACAACCACTGAAGTAATTCCTTTTGATCCCATATATTCTCGACAGTTTCACTGCGACGAAGACATCCTTGAGGAGTCAACTAAACTCAATTTCCCATGGGATGCACTCCACCACAAAGCGTTATTTCTTCCACAGGAAGTCGTCAAGCCTCCTAAGAAAAATCACATCTACGTCGTCAAAACCAAGGATTTTCTCCCAACAGGGCCTATAGATTGGTTCATTCACCCTATCCCTGCCCCCGATGCTTTTGAAGAAGGAAATTTGGCCAATATTTCCCCCACCATCAAAATCGATATTTCCATCAAACCTAGGGTCATAGAGGATATCAACATTAGTGCAGCATGCTCTCCTAAGGAAATCACCGCCTACAAAGCCATCTTCCAAGAATACCGAGACATTTTTTCCTGGTCATACATAGAGATGCCTGGCCTTGATCCCTCTATTATCGAACATTGCATTGACACCTAGCCTGATATCACACTTGTCTGCCAAAAACAGGAACTGCTAAACCCATCCAAATTCATGGCCATCAAAGATGAGATTGACAAATTACCTATTGCAGGGTTCATCTACCCCATCACCTATATGTCATGGGTCTCCAACCCTGTCCCTGTTAACAAAAAACATGGCACTATCCATGTCTGTACAGACTTTCACGACCTCAATCATGCCTATCCCAAAGAAAACTTTCCAACTCCCTTCATTGACCAAATTATCTATGATTGTGCAGATCACGAGGCTTTGTCCTTCATGGACGGTTTCTTTGGTTACAACCAAATCCAAATTCACCCCACCGACCAATACTAAATTGCATTCACTACCCCTTGTCGAACCTTTGCATATCGTGTCATGCCATTTGGCCTCAAGAATGTCGGCACCACTTTCCAACGGGCCATGACATACGTTTTTCATGATCTGGATCATATCATCCTCGCATACTTGGATGACCTCACTGCTTGATCTAAGAAAGGCACTCAACATCTCGATGATTTACGAATCATCTTCCAAAGGTGTTGTCAGTACAATATCCGCTTGAACCCCCTCAAGTGCGTATTTTGTGTCACTTCTGGGCACCTTCTTGGGTTCATAGTTTCCCAATGTCGCATTACCATGGACCCCCTCAAAGTCCAAGCAATCACGAAAATTCCACCCCCTCGGAATTTACACCAACTACAGAGCCTACAAGGCAAAGATAACCTTTTACGATGCTTTGTCTGATATTACGCTACTCGTGCACATGGCTTCCTTCGCTTACTTTGTCACAACATCCCATTCCAATGGGATAAACATGCCCAAACTTCTTTTGATGATCTTAAGGAGGCCCTCTCCAATGCCCTGTTGATTAGTCCACCTGACTATAACCGCGACTATCTCCTCTACATATTAGCCTCAGTCGTTTCTATAGCAGGAGTGCTCGTCCAAATAGGGGATGATGACCATGAGCATGTCATTTAATACATTAGTAAAAACCTTTCGAGGACACCCTTGAAATACAATCACGAAGAAAAGCTAGCCCTTCCAGTTGTCCTCACAGTCCAAAAGTTGCGCCATTACATTTTGCTTCGAACTACCAAAGTCATAGTAGATTCCAACCCCATGCAGTACTTGCTCAGTCATCGACAAATTAACGGTAAATTTGCTCGATGCATCATCATCCTTCAGGAGTATGATCTCGAATTTTCAATAGCCAAGAGCAATAAATCTCTCATCCTCGCCGAACTCATCATGACATTTCCCTCTGACACTACCAGTTCACCGATCAATACCAAATTCCCCGATGAACATCTCTTTTACATCCCCTCGGATGACCCTTGGTATGACGATCTTCTCGTCTACCTCCAAACACAAAAATTTGGAAAACACGTCTCCAGAGAGGACCGTTAATGTATCCGTCACCAAGCCTCACGCTACCTACTCATCGGTGATGTCTTATATCGGCGAGGAGTTGACATTGTAGTCCGTAGATGCTTGACTATCAACGAGGCTGATCGAGTCTTGAATGACTGCCACAGTGGTACTTGCAGGGGCCACCTCTCAAGGATGTCCACCACTCAAAAAATCATTCACGTCAGTTACTTTTGGCCTACATTGTTTCATTATTGTATCCATGCAATGAAACGATGCGACAAATGTCGGTTGTACGCCAATAAAACATGAGAACCACCTGCCCTTCTACACCCAGTCATCACCACTATCCCCTTTTGCAAGTGGGGCATCGACTTCATGATTTGCAACCCTCTATCTAGCAATGGACACAAATACATTGTCATTGCAGTCGATTACTTTACCAAGTGGGATGAATCCATGCCTACCCTCAACAATACCGCTGACACTGTAGTGCGTTTTTTCTTTAACCACGTCATTTCCTGCTTTGGAGTACCACTACAACTAGTCTCTGATCATGGGAAACATTTCGAGAATGAGATTTTCGTTGAACTCTCATCCAGATTAGGCTTCTCCAACGAGTTTTCCTCCCCATACTACCCTCATTCAAATGGACACGTCGAAGAAGTCAACAAATTCCTCAAAACCATGTTGCAGCGCATGGTTAACAAACATAAAACCAATTGGTATCATATGTTATTTTCCATGCTCTGGGCTTATCACAAAGCAGTCAAAACTGCCACTGGTTTCACACCTTTTCATCTAGTCCATAGGATTGAGGCCACTCTTCCCATCGAGTGTGAAATTTCCACCTTACGCACCACCATTCAGCTATTACCTGACACTACTCCAATGGAGCAGCGTTTGTTGAACTTAGAATCCCTGGATGAGGATCGCCGATTATCATTACAGAACAATGATGCATCCAAAAAATGTTCAAAGGCCACCTTTGCTCGCCATGTCAACCTTCTCTCATTCAACGAAGGTGACCTCGTCTTTGATTACGATGTCTCTCATGATACCCTCAGCCATGGAAAATTCAAGTCCCTATGGCATGGACCGTACATCATCCAACATTGCCTCACTAAAGGCATATACATCCTAGCCTCTCCTGAAGGCCATCCTCTCAAAGAACCTGTCAATGGGTTGTACTTAAATAAATTTTATGCCTGAGCGTACCCATACTACACTAGGATTTTTCTTTTTTGTACCTCTTTTGTAGAGTTTTTAATCTTCTTTTATCTATACCTCACGTCTAGTCTATCACTCGTGTTATTGACAGATGCCACCCCCATCGGCCTACCACATCGGTTACGCCGATGGAGCTAGCCGTTGGACACAAAATCTCACTTCGGCTGCTTGGGCCCTCTATTCACCTTCACATGGACTGCTACACACCAGCGACATATGTTTAGGCTCAGCCACCAACAATCAAGCAGAATACACTGCTGTCATTGGTCTCCTCATTGAGGCCAGTCATCGCCATATTCGTCACCTTAGTGTTTCACTTGATTCCCAGCTGGTTGTCCTCCAACTCAATAACATGTACCATGTTCGTGATCCTTTCCTCTTCCACAAATACTTGCAAGTTAGACTGTTATCTCAACAATTTGATTCCATCACATTCACACATATTCCAAGACAATTTAATCAAAAAGTAGATAATATGGCTAACCTAGTGTTAGATTTGCATTTATCACATCAAGCTACCAATATGCATACATCAAACACCAATAATCTGTCACAACATATACATTAGACATCATAAACAAAAAACACTTAACACATGTACACATCACCAAGATCCCAAAATGTATATCCATATATATATATATATATATATATATATNTACAAAAAATATATCGTACATGTACAACATCCATAGGCTGGTGAACCACCATACAAAATTGGTGCCACTACACCAAGTAGGCTGGCAGGCCTATATAAAAACCACATAAATACATATAGAGACACTCATGGTGCCTCTAGAGCATCACCACCTGGTCCCCTCTAGAGAGGTGGTGCCCCACCCACTATCGGTCCCTCTGGACCTGGAGGTAGCCGCCCAGTCATCGCAGAACTTGCTACTGTTGCTCTTTGGACCACAGTCTGCCACACCAACAGAACCCCTACACAATTCTCTAGGATACCCTCATCCTGGATCCATGACCACATGCCCTTGGGAACTCCCTATAGCACCACCTCCAAGTAGCAGCGAATATCCTCAAAATCTCCCTTGGCCTCGATCGAAGGAGCGTGTGATGGACCCGCACCCGGGTCATCAAAACGACATCTCCTAGCTGCCCTCTCCTAGTCAGCAAGCCTCACCCCTGCATCATCTCGACGTCGTCTCTCCCCTACATGCGTCTCTCCCTGAAGAGGTCTCACCGACCCCTGAAGAGGCCCCACATCTGCACATACAACAAACAAATGATAGCATCAACATCCACATATACATAAAAATATACATGCTATACTATCTACAAAGTAACAATATCACACCATACCTCTTTGATCAAACACCTCCCTTGGAGGTAACACCATCTTCGGATCATCCCGGAAGTTCACCCTGAAGTATGGGTACCGCAGTATAAAATGTGGCATCTAACTCCACACCTATGCAGCCTCAGCTGTGAAATAGTGGTCGCCCTTCCCACCACCGTGGTGAGTCAAAATCATCGAACACCTCCACAGTCGCGACTCTCGCACACCATGTGCACCCAACAATACTCTCGGGTGCAACATAGGCACCCTCTCAAGAAACCATGCCAGCAAGACTGATCCAAAGGAAAACTCCCCTGAGTCTGCAGGTCGACACCTGTCTAGCTGCCCTACCATCTTGGCATGCAACATCAAACCCTAGGAAAAATTCTCTCCTGCCAGTGCCCTCTCCATAATCCTCATCTGACCACCACTGATCCACTGAGTTATGAGGGACCCATATACCCTCACAACCATCGCTGCTACACATAGATGAACTAGGGCATCCATCACCCCAATACTGACCACAGAGCCCAACATAAAGTTCTCCCTCATGCTGTACCTCCAGCTTATGATAGCCAACTACCCATCCGCCAGTACTATGAGCTCCACTAGTAAGGGAGTTCCCCAAAAAGGGAGCGTTGTTAAGAAATATATATCCTCCACTGAAGTGAAGGTCAAATGCTCACCCCGCACCATAAAACAATGAAGATATGGACTCCACATTTGAATCAATAACTACAGGAGGTACTCCTGGGCCCGTATCAGAGGGCACTCAAAGAACTTTAGCGGCCCACATGTTTCCATAGTATCATGGACTCCCGGCTCTTCATTGGTCACAACCTGCCACAACTGGGACCAATCCCTCTCTCTCCATTGAATCAAAATTTCCCAAATGATCACCTGCATCCACATAAACAGTGCTTGATGAGCCATCTCAAACATCCAAACATCAAAATCTCCAAAAAAGATCAATTTTCACACTTTTCAGCTTTGCCTCCAAGGCTCGGCTATCTTTCCCCATAGGCGTGCACACATGTGTGCCTGCTCATCCCTCAGTCATGCACTCACATGCGTCTATTGGCCACACAGAGGTGCATTCATGTGCCCCTGTCACACACACAGGTACGCATCATAATGTGCATGTTCACTACACAACAGTGAACACATGCGCAATTGTTCGGATTACAGATGCGCATGCATGCATTGTTGTGCCTTAAACAGGCGTGCATGTCATGCATGCCTGTTATCCCCATTAGGGTGCCCCCACGCGTGGATGACCAAATTACAGGCGCGCACCCATGCATGAAACTTTCTTGATCGCCTGTGCACTGAGGGGCCCACACCTACAAAAATCCCTATACGGCCCCCCGTATAAGTCCTGTCCAAAAATGGAAACCCTAATTCTATGCAGGATGATATGACAACTAACCTAAATCTTGTTGGTCATGAATCGGCTGCCTCGATCTCCCAAAATCTCCATAACTCCTCTAAACTTGCTCGTCCACTCACTAACACAACAGGTACAAATGAGGTTTCATTGTGGGCCCTACAACTATATATAGTCCATTTTTCCAAACTTCCAGACTCAATTCTCGGAGCTCCATGCATCCTTTTTTCGATCCGTCTTCACCCATGAGATCAAAACCCCATCACCTACACCATGACAGTCCCTGGGCCGCTTTTCATCCTGAGCCCCTGGGGGCCATTTTTGTCTTAGTACGCTCAGGTACGCATGCTTACATTATTGAATATCCACCATATGATCTTTCTCTTCAGATATTGTTCACATCAGGCATTTGTTTTTCATGTGTGTAGGTACTTGATCATTATATCTCAATAGTCTTCATTCAGGTATATCCTCAACACTGGCATGTAGTTATTCTCTCTAAATACCAAGATGCATCTCCCAGCCCCACCCTCTGATTTTTGCCTCTAGGATCCCTATATCTGGCTCGACAGTACTGTCACCTCCACAGCATTTTGGTACTGTCACCCAGTAGCACTCGCACCCACATGAGTTTTCCCATTCATCCTTCCCCTCTGGCACTTTGAAACTCATGTTGTTCTCATCATTTAGGGATGGGAGTCCTAATAGTCTTACATCATGTCATGAATCAACCACATACTCCTTCTCTTCATTTTTCTATCCTACCCACTGGACTCCCAGGGTACTTCCTCACAGTTTTATTTTAACTTCACTCCCGCAGCATTATTAACCATCCATTTCATCCACCACCAGTTTTCCCATCTGTAGATTACCCTCCATACATTTCTCTCATACAAAAACCCCCCTATGGGGCCCCAACCCTCCACTCGTTTTCCAACCAACTGACGCAGAAGCATCGCAAGGGCGTGCAAGCATAGCCAATAGTGAGACAGCGTGGAGATAAGAGACAGTTGGAAAAGCACCGAGCACATTTTTTGAAAATGTTTTGAAATATTAATGAATTCATTAAGTGGAGGCATGCTTGTATTATTGTAAAAGGACCTTGAGAGATCTGCTCTCATCCATAGTATATAGGAGCCTTTATGTGTAATGAATGTAGGTAGATAGAATTTAATTCTAGATTAGACAGTTTTAGAGCACAAGAGGGAAACGGGATATAGACACCCTCATTGTATAATTGTAATATGATTGTCAAGATAGATCGAAGAAGAGAAGAAGGAGAGAGCTGTGTAGAAGAATTCCATGTACAAAGAGTTATGGATTAATACAAAAAGCCTTGATTCAGACTCATGGTTCTCATATATTCTCTGTGTATGCATTGTTGAATGCTATGCTCATGGATGTTTACTTTCTGTCATGCATTTGTTGTTTATGCCATGTGTGTATGATTTCTTGTTAAATGTTTGAAATCTGGGAGGAAGAGTAAGGAATGAGTTTCAATTGTTTCTCTACCTGAGTGAGTAAAATTCCTTCAAGGAGTGCAGTAAAGTTTGTCCGCAACGAGTGCGTTGACAAAAGGCATAGTTCATCTCTGAAAGCTCAGAAGGGATAACAATTGTTCTCATTCTCACAGAAGTGCAAGTTGAGCACAGGAGCCGTGCAAGGTGTGCGCAGGCCGGGTAAAGTCTCAGAGTTTGTGAACCTGAGAAATTGTTGAAGGACTACTGCTGCAGGGAGTGCGCAAAGTAGAAGGACTTCAATTCTTTGGAGTAATTGAAGGATTCACCACAAGGAGTGTGTGAGGGAGTGTTCTTTAAGACTTAGAGTTGGAGAAATCTCATGAGGGATAGGGTCTTCTTAGTTGTCAAAGAAAAGAATAGAAGGTTGGTGCCTTGAGGTGTTGAAAGGAGGCAGAGCAAGTTTGCGTTGCAGAAGGGTAAGTTTCACGGAGAAATACTTGGCTAAATTCGCAGGAATTGTCCAGGAAGAAAGGGATGGTTAGAATTCTTTGAGAAGAATTTGCGAAGTCACAAGAGACGTCAGTTAGTGCAGAGAAGCAAGAACGTTATGGAGAGATTTCCTCAAGTGTAAGCTCAGAAGAAATCAGGGCCTTAGGATCCAAGTCAGCCAAGGTTGTTGGATCACTCACGAAATCTCATTTTGGGGGTTTGTGAGTTAGAGAACCGAAATCCTAGTAGCGAGATGCACGAAGCCGCGAGTAGCAAAGTGGCAAGTGGATCAGAGCCATCCATCCAGGGAGGACAGGTGGCAGAGATCTAGAGATCTCGTGAACTCAGAGGCTCGCGAGGTGAGAGTCCAAAGGTTGGGTACTCTAGGTTGTGAAAGGCAAAGTGCGAAGTGGAGCATAAGAAACACGTGGCAGAATTGCAAGGTGGGCCCGTGGAATAGACAGGAGGACACACGTTGTTCATTGAAGGGATTCAAAACCTCGTTGACTTTTCGTGTCTCGGGGGTTCGTAATATAAGGGGATGGAAGTCCAACCTTTCGACTTGTGAAGTGGTGAAAGGCGAGAAGTGCTAGTAGGAATCCTAGCCGGTGGTCACGCGTGGAGGGCGCTGACAGCAGGAAGACACGCGTTGCTCATTGAAGAGGGTCAACACTTCGTTGACTTTTCGTGTCTTGGGGGTTCGTAAGATAAGGGGACGAAAGTCCAACCTTTCAACTTGTGAAGAGGCAAAAGGCAAGAAGCACTAGTGGGAAGCCTAGTTGGTGGTCATGTGGGGAGGGCACCGACAAGGGAAGGAGTTATATCCATCTCATGATCTCGGATATCGCTGGATTGGGCAGGAGGAGTCAAGAGCTTTGACTCGTGAACTCGTGAGAGGCGAGTTGTGACAAGCACCTTTCATTTTAGGCCTTGGTCATAGCCGATGGTCATGCAGAGAAGGGGGAGCTTGCACCTAGTGTCGTTCACGCCAGGGAAGCTTCCGAAAGGACCTGTGGATCAAAAGAAAGAAGATTCAAGCAGGGAATTGAAAGAGACGATCCGGCTCAAAGGGAAACGAAGAATGATCTTGTAAGTAGATCCTTGACTTGAGGTTCGAGTGGGTCTGCACCATCTGGTATCAGAGCCTGATTCTTGTTTGTATATTTTAGGCAGGAAAAGTGAGAAGTAATTTCAGCCATGCCATCGAGGAGAAGAGACAAGAAAACACCCGATCTCCCAGAGGAAAGGGAAATGCCAGAAGGAAGGGGTAGGCAGGTGCAGAATCAAGAAGTGGAAAGAGATCTGCATGACATTCGTGCCAGACTCGTCGATGTGGAAATAAAACAAAGGTGCACAGCTGATATTGGAGATATAAGTGAGTCTGAAAGAGAAGATGATGCTAGACATGAAGAAGAAGAAATTGCAGCAAATGAATGCTTGATTAGAGATGTTGCAAGAATGAGTGCAAGAGCCAAAATGGACATTCCAGTTTATGAGGGAAACTTGGATGCTGAAGAACTTCTAGACTGGATTAGAGCTCTGGACACATATTTTGACTATGAATATGTCGAAGAAGACAAGAAGGTCAAACATGTTGTCACAAGACTTAAAGGACATGCAACATTGTGGTGGGATGAACTGCAAGTTGACAGACGCTACCAAGGTAAGCAGAAAATGAATAGTTGGGATAGGATGATTGCAAAGATGAAAGAGAAATTCATTCCCAAAGATTACCAAATTACTCTGTTTCGAAGGATGCAGAATTTGAGACATAAGCTGATGACAGTGAAGGAGTACACTGAAGAGTTCTACAGGCTGAACATCAGAGCAGGTCATCATGAAAATAATGATGAAAAGGTTTCCAAGTATATGAATGGCCTGATATACAAAATTCAGGATGAGATGAGCATGATGACCATCCAAACGGTGGAAGATGCTTATCAAATGGCTCTAAAGGCGGAAGAGAAGCTAAGCCGAAAACAAGGTCAAAGAGGCCGAGGCAGAAATCAAGCCAGGGGAAAATCAGTCGTCCACGATAGAAATCAGAAGCTTAAGGAAGAATGGAAGAAACCTCGGACTGAGAGAGGTGGAAGCTCATAGAAAGGGCAATATGCTGGACAGAGAAGGCAATATATTGATCAAAGAGGAGAGTATGTTGATAACAACATTTTTCCTCATATTAGAGGTAGAGGAAGAGAAGAGGTGGAGTGATAAAATGCTTCACATGCGGGAAGGTCAGACAGAAGTCTTATAAATGTCCAGACAAGAAGAAAGAGGAAGGAGAGACTCACCTTGTCGAAGCACAAAGGCAAAATGTTGAGGCAGAGGATGCTGAAGGCGAAAGATCGTTGATGATGCGAAAAACTCTTTTGACACCAGAAAAGGAGGTGGAGAGTTCATTCCAAAGAAACAAACTTTTTCGGACTACGTGCAAAGCCAAAGACTGGAAATGTAAAGTTATTGTAGATAGTGGTAGCACATATAATCTCATTTCAACGGAGATGGTAGAAAAGCTGGAGCTGGAGACGATTGATCATCCGAGCCTATATAGGGTTTCATGGCTACAAAAAGGACATCAGGTAAATGTCACTAAACAATGTTTAGTTGAGTTTAAAATAGGAGGGTATAAAGATGAAATACTCTGTGATGTTATTCCTATGGATGTTTGTCATCTATTGCTGGGTAGACTGTGGAAATATGACAAAAATGTGATTCATGATGGGAGGAAGAACACATACACCCTAGAGAAAAATGGGAGAACTCACATGTTGCTTCCAATCAAAGATAAGGAAGTGAAACTTGAAGTAAGCAACACTGTACTTCTCATGAGTGGGAAGGATCTTCTTATATAGGTTAAGAAGAAGGAGGAACCACAATTCGTTGTGGTCAAGAAGCCAAAGATTGTTTTAACTAGCACAAGGGTAGATGATTTACCAGAAGAGGTTCAAGAACTGCTAGAAGAGTTCGTTGACGTAGTAGTGGATGAACTACCTCGTTCGTTGCCACCAATTAGAAGTATAAGTCATCAAATTGATCCCATACCTAGAACTAGTTTTCCAAACAAAGCAGTGTATAGATTAACGCCGCAGGAGAATGAAGAGGTCAAAAGACAAGTCCAGGATTTGTTGGACAAAGGTTTGGTCAGAGAAATCTTGAGTCCGTGTGTTGTTCCGACAGTACTTAGTCTGAAGAAAGACGAAGGCTGGAGGATGTGTATTGACTCGAGGGAAATCAACAAAATAACCATTAGGTACAGATTTCCATTGCTAAGGATGGATGATTTGATGGATTGCTTGAGTGGGGCCAATTTTTTTTCAAAGATTGATTTGAAAAGTGGATATCACCAAATCCGCATGAGGGAAGGTGACGAATGGAAGACAACATTCAAAACCAATGAAGGGTTATACAAGTGGCTTGTCATGCCATTTGGTTTAACAAATGCACCGAGTACTTTCATGAGATTGATGAATGAAGTCCTGAAGGATTTCATTGGAAAATTTGTCATTGTGTATCTAGATGACATACTAATTTTCAGTAAAATAAAGGCAGAGCATCTGAAACATTTGGCTACAGTGATGAAGAGGCTACAACAAGAGAAGTTGTTGATAAACATGAAGAAATTCTCATTCATGAAGATAGAGCTCATTTATTTGGGGTTTGTTATTTCTGTAGATAAGTTGAGGATGGATCCAGATAAGGTGGAGGTGATTAAGAATTGCCCATCACCAAAGAGTATATTTGAGGTGAGAAGTTTTCATGGATTGGCTAGTTTCTACCGGAATTTCATCAGGAATTTTAGTGGAATTAGTGCATTGATGATGGACATAGTGAAGAAGAGACACAAATATTTTCACTGGATGGAAGAGGCTGAGAAAAGCTTCAATTTGTTGAAAAGGAAAATCACGGAACAACTAATTCTGGTGTTGCCTGATTTCCAAAAGACATTTCAAGTAAAATGTGATGCAAGTGGATTTGCAATAGGGGTAGTCTTGAGTCAAGAAGACAGGTCGATAACATATTTTAGCGAGAAGCTGAATGAAGCCAAGATAAAATACTCCACGTATGATAAGGAATTCTATGTTATTATTCAGGCATTGAAAAAATGGAGACATTACTTAATTCCTAAGGAGTTTGTCTTGTATAGTGATAATCATGCATTGCAATTTGTGACTCAATAGGAGAAGTTGAATCAAAGACATGTTAAATGGGTTGAATATATGCAAAATTTCACTTTTGTGATTAAACATATTTCTGGAACTGCTAACAAAGTTGTTGATGCTTTGAGCAGGAAATGTTTGCTATTGCAGGAGTTCAATGTCAAAACATTGGGTTTTGATGATCTCAGGGACATGTACAGAGATGATCCAGATTTTAAAGAGGCATATGAAGCAGCTGAGAATCCAATTCTCAGGGATAGAATACAATGGGAAGAATACATGATCTAGGAAGGATTACTATTTAAAGGAAATCAACTTTGTATTCCAAAATGCTCCATGAGGGAGAATTTGCTGAAGAAGAAACATAGTGGAGGATTGGCTGGACATTTCAGTCATGACAAGACATTCAAAAAGTTGAATGAGTCATATTTTTGGCCAGGAATGCGAGCAGACGTAAAAAGATTTGTGGACAGATGTAGAATTTGTCAACATTCAAAAGGAAAGAGGCAGAATGCAAGATTTTATCAACCATTACCCATACCTGAGAGGCCGTGGGATGCAGTCAGCATGGACTTCATATTGGGGTTGCCAAGAACACAAAGAGGTTTTGACTCAATATTTGTGGTAGTGGATAAATTTTCTAAAATGACACATTTTATTCCATGTCAGAAAACCAGTGACGCAACTCACATTGTGAGCCTATTTTTCAAAGAAGTCATTTGACTTCAAGGCTTACCAAGGACCATAGTTTCGGATCGAGACACTAAGTTCATAAGACACTTCTGGAGAACCTTATGGAAGAAGCTAGGAACAAACTTGTCGTTTAGTTTAGCTTATCATCCTCAGACGGATGGACAGACAAAAGTCATGAACAAAAGTCTGGGAGACTTGCTGAGGAGCTTGGTGACAGAACACCACATCCAGTGGGACAACATATTACCACAGGTGAAGTTTTCTTATAATGACTTGCTTAGTAGGAGCACAGGACAAAGTCCATTTAAAATTGTTTATGGAATGTAGCCAAGAGGAATTTCTGAGCTGAGGGATTCAGAACAGATTGTGACTAGGAGCGCTAGTGCAGAAGATTTCACAGAGGAGATGAAGGAACTTCACAGCCAGGTGAAGGAACGATTGCAGAGTTAGAACCAATAATATAAACAGAGAGATAATCAACATAGGAGACAACTTTAGTTTGAATTTGGTGATTTTATCCTTGCACATTTGATAAAGGAAAGGTTCCCGAGTGGAACATATAATAAACCGAAGATGAAGAAAATCGGACCATGTAAGGTCTTGAAGAAATTTGGGGCGAATGCATATGATATTGAATTACCTGATGGGATCAGAATTTCTCCGATATTCAATTTCTTGGATTTGTACCCTTATAAAGCTGAGGAAGCAGAAGAAGGTAGTGAATAGCCAGAGATTCAGTGGACAAAACAAATTCCAGTTGCAGAAAAGCCGCAGATGGAGCGCATACTGGATAGAAGAGTTGGTAAGAGGACCAGGCGAAAGAAATACTTTGAATACTTGGTCAAGTGGAAGGGCCATCCAGTTGAATATGCCAGCTGGGAGAACAAAGAAGAAATCCAGAAGCATGGAAAGACCATGCGCGAGGTCATGGACAGGAGCCCATGAAAATTTTCAAGCGAGGGAGTATGATGCAGGAGCATCGCAAGGGCGTGCAAGCATAGCCAGCAATGAGACAGCGCGGAGATAAGAGACAGCTAGAAAATCACCGAGCACATTTTTTGAAAATGTTTTGAAATATTAATGAAGTCATTAAGTGGAGGCATGCTTGTATTATTATAAAAGGACCTTGAGTGATCCGCTCTCATCCATAGTAGATAAGAGCCTTTATGTGTAATGAATGTAGGTAGATAGAATTTAATTCTAGATTAGACAGTTTTAGAGCGCAAAAGGGAAACATGATATAGACACCCTCATTGTATAATTGTAACATGATTGTCAATATAGAGCAGAGAAGAGAAGAAGTAGAGAGTTGTGTAGAAGAATTCCATGTACAGAAGTTCTGGATTAATACAAAAAGCCTTGATTCAGACTCATGGTTCTCATATATTGCATGTGTATGCATTGTTGAATTCTATGCTCACGGATGTTTACTTTATTTCATGCATTTGTTGTTTATGCCATGTGTGTATTATTTCTTGTTATATGTTTGAAATCTGGGAGGAAGAGTAAGGAATGAGTTTCAATTGTTTCTCTGCCTGAGTGAGTAAAATTCCTACAAGGAGTGCAGTCAAGTTTGTCTGCAAGGAGTGCGTTGACAGAAGTCAGAGTTCATCTTTGAAAGCTCAGGAGGGATAACAATTGTTCTCATTCTCACAGAAGTGAAAATTGAGCACAGGAGCTGTGAAAGGTGTGTGTAGGCCGAGTAAATTCTCAGAGTTTGCGAACCTAAGAAATTGTTGAAGGACTACTGCTGCAGGGAGTGCGTAGAGTTGAAGGACTTCAATTCTTTGAAGTAATTGAAGGATTCATCACAAGGAGTTCATGCGGGAGTCTTCTTTAAGACTCGGAGTTGGAGAAAGATCAGGAGGGATAGGGTCTTCATAGTTGTCGAAGAAAAGAACAGAAGGTTGGTGCCTTGAGGCATTGAAAGGAGGCGTAGCAAGTTTTCATTGTAAGCGGGTAAGTTCCACAGAGAAATAATTGGTTAAATTCATAGGAATTGTCCAGGAAGAAACAAACGGTCGAAATTCTTTGACAAGAATTCGTGAAGTCACAAGAGCCGTTAGATCTTGCAGAGAAGCAGGAACGTTACGTTGAGCTTTCCTCAAGCATAAGCTCAGAAGAAATCAGGGTCGTAGGATCCAAGTCAGCCAAGGCCATTGGATCACTCATGAAATCTCATTTCAGGAGTTCGTGAGTTAGAGAACCGAAAGCCTAGTAGTGAGATGCGCGAAGCCACGAGTAGCGAAGCGGTGAGTGGATCAAAGTCGGCCATCCAGGGAGGACAGGTGGAAAATATCTAGAGATCTTGTGGACTCAGAGGTTCACGAGGTGAGAGTCCAAAGGTTGGGTACTCTAGGTTGTGAAAGGCAAAGTGCGAAGTGGAGCGTAAGGAACACATGGCAGAATCGCAAGGTGGGGCCGTGGAATAGACAGGTGGACATGCATTGTTCATTGAAAGGAGTCAAAACCCCATTAACTTTTCATGTCTCGGGGGTTCGTAAGATAAGGGGCCAAAAGTCTAACCTTTCGAATTGCGAAGTGGCAAAAGGCGAGAAGTGCTAGTGGGAAGCCTAGCCGTTGGTTATGCGCAGAGGGCACTGAAAGCAGGGAGACATGCATTGTTCATTGAAGAGGGTCAACACCCCGTTGAATTTTCATGTCTCGGGGGTTCGTAAGATAAGGGTATGGAAGTCCAACCTTTCGACTTGTGAAGTGGCAAAAGGTGAGAAGCGCTAATGGGAAGCCTAGATGGTGGTCACGCATGGAGGGCACTGACAAGGGAAGGAGTTATATCCGTCTCGTGATCTCAGATATCACGGTATTGGGCAGGAGGAGTTGAGAGCTTCGACTCGCGAACTCATGAGAGGCAAGTTGTGACAAGCACCTTTCATTTTAGGCCTTGGTCATAGCCAGTGGTCATGCAGAGAAGGGGGAGCTTGCACCTAGTGTCATTCATGCCAGGGAAGCTTCTGAAAGGACCTGTGGATCAAAATAAAGAAGATTCAAACAAGGAATTGAAAGAGCCAATCCGGCTCAAAGGGAAACGAAGAATGGTCCTATAAGAGGATCTTCAACCTGAGGGCCGAATGGGTCTGCACCACCAACCTACACCATCCTCCGGCCAAGCCATCTTACACTGGGGCAGCCATTTCTGTATCTACATTTATATCCCAGCTTATTTTTTAATTATTTTGTAACTAAGCCATTGTTTCCATCATTTTACATAACTTTTTATGGTCACCTTTGGCGAACTTCCTCCCTTTTGGAAAATGCAATCCATGTCACCCTTGGTTGGGGAATTACTTATCACCCACTCCTATTGACATCATCCATAAACTCTAAGTATACCGCAGGCCACGTACCTCTACTCTCTAAGTTTGTTCACTTTGCCCCGCCTTTGGCAAAGTGAACAGGGAGAACCATCATTTCTCTCTACTATCGTTGACCCCCATAACATTCGACTTCAACACTTTCTCATGTTAAGGTGGGTCTTACTTTGAGACTATTGCAGTTGTTTTTATATGTGTCGAAGATCTCTGAAATTTGTTGGGCCATCAATGCCCGCCAAATCCTTGATACTTCCTACAGGTGTCATTACTTACTTTTCAGAGTATTGTTCCTCATCAAAATTGTCCTCTTCTCTCATAAACAAGCCCTCAAGGGCACTGTAGTCATCTTCACCAACATACCACTTCAGTTATTGTCTTACACATGTTTTGAGTTACATGACACAAGCATGGGGCATGCCCACCTCATTTGTACATAATTTATTTTTCACACCTTGCGAAAGGTTGGGTCCTACGGGTTCCTCTCTCCCTCCAACGGGTTGCTCTTGATACTCTCACTATCTCTCTTTCTTACAATGTAACTCTCAGTAGAAGAAACATTGATGAATTTCGGCTATATGTATGCTCCTAACCTCATCCATTAGGGGGCGTCTGTTATCGCTGAAATTTCGTCCGCAATTAGTTACAGGAATCCAAGATCTTCAAACAGATATTAGTTCACCCATGGACCAAAAATGACCAAGAAAACATTTCCAAAAGGTCCAAAACTATATAACCAGTTAAAAAATCATCATGCGCTAAAGATATACATGGAGCACATGCATGTGCACCAGTTGAAAATGTCGAAAAAGTGCATATGCACCCAATGCGCGACTGTGGACGCAAAAAGCCGTGCACACCTCAGAACAATGCATTTATGATGTTGGTTGGCCTCCCACCCACTTCTAGTTCAGCTTCCAAGTCGATTCGACATCCAAATCTTGGCCGAATCTGACTGGGTGGCTAGTCAAAGACCTAAAGGTGCCCTAAACAACCCCTTGTTCACACTAAAAGCTGGTTGCATAATACCTCAAAGTTGTTCTATAAAAAGAGGCCATGGGTGCACTACATTTCAAGGAATTCATTTGTATTGTTATGTTGATGATATTCTCTTGGATGACCTTCTTTCCTCATCAAGAGTATGCTAGCACCATTGAATTTAGCCATTCATATCACCTCTTGAGTGTATGTGCTTTGGATTCTCTTCACCATTTCATTCTAGTTCCTCATTTTGTAAGAAGAACTCAATATTTGGGGGTCCAAGAGCCCTCCCTTGGAGGAAGAAGGGACCCAAAGTCTCCCTTTCTCTTTGGTGTTTTCTTTCCACGAATACAATCCTTTCCATTGGTGACATGAGTCTTGTTTGTTTCTTTCTCTCATGTCATAATGCACTATAGTTTAATTGTTTTTACCATTCCTAGTTTAATTCTTAGCTTAGTCTTTTATGCTTTATT
The DNA here is from genome assembly GCA_009831015.1 of Picea engelmannii. NCBI lineage: Eukaryota > Viridiplantae > Streptophyta > Pinopsida > Pinales > Pinaceae > Picea > Picea engelmannii. The sequence goes on along the minus strand of ML802580.1, from coordinate 16,697 downwards.
CTTCTAACCCTTTCCTTTATTATTGTCTTGCTTAGCTAACCCAACTAAGCTTGTAAGCACCTTTGTTTTGCTCATTTAGGTGACAAAAGAGGTGCAACAAACATGATTATGTTCATGGCTTGGGGGGTTTTTGAGCTTTGATGTAATCAATTGAACTTATAATAGCTCTTTTATGACCTTGATCTTAACATCGACATAATGCATAATTTTTTCATTCTAGTGCCGAAAGGAGGCATGATGAATATTATGGACATAGTGGAGGGTACTACCAGAGGATGTAGAAAACTTGAACCGATTCATTATGATTTGCATGGCCCTATGCCTATTCCTTCTGCAAATGGAAAAAAATATATCATGACTTTTATTTATGATTACACCATGATGTGTTGGGTGTACTTGCTGAAAGATAAATCACAAGTTTTTGAAACTTTTAAAAAATTTCATGCATGGATTCAAAATGAAGCTTAGTGTCATATTGGATCTCGTCATGCTGATAATGGAAAAGTATATACATCTAATGAATTTGAAATCTACCTTTGCCAACATGGGATCAAACATCAAACCACAATCCCATACAATCCCCAACATAATGATGTCATTGAATGAATGAACAAGACACTCCTAAACATGGTTCGTTCCATGATGTTTTTCAAGAATGTTAAATTGATATTTTGGGCTAATGCAGTTCTATGTGCAGTTTATTTGAAAAATACCTGTCCATCTCATGCTCTTAAAAACAAGACTCCTTATGAAATGTGGTATGGCCACATTCCTTCGATGAGGCATCTTAGGGTCTTTGGTTCCACCTGCTATGCCTTGATTTCTAAGGAGAAGAAAAGCAAGCTTGATGCAAGGAGTCAGAAGTGCATCTTCTTGGGGCATTCAAATACCACCAACGGATATCATCTTTACGATGAGAAAAATAAGAAACTCATCCTTTCCAGAGATGTAATCTTTCTTGAATCCTCCAAGAATGATGAAATTGTTGAGAGAAAACTTCCATATATGCACATATACAGAAGCCAACCGACTTCTGTATATGCACATATATGAAAGTCAGCCACTTTCGTATATGCACATATACGGAAGTGGTCAACCTTTTTATATGCACATATATAGAATCCCGCCACTTTTGTATATGTGCATATATGGAATTTGTCTTTTGTATATGTTCCAAATTCCATATATGAGCATATATGAAAGTGGCCGACTTTCATATATGCACATATACGAAAGTCAACCGACTTTCATATATGCACATATACGAAAGTGGCACATATACAAAAGTGGTTGAATTTTGTATATGCGCATATATAGGTATGGAGTGGGGTGGGTAATAAGGGAAAAATGGATTCGGGTTGTGGAGTGAGGGAAGAGAGGAGGGGAAATGAGTGAGTCTACCCCCGTGAGCCCAATTGCTTAAAAAGTTTAAGTATGGAGAGGATAAGGAGATTAGAGGGGGATGTAAGTGAGGGATAAGGTGGTAAGGGAAAGGGTAAGTGATAATCATGATGTAAGGGCCTTAATTAGGCAATCTTTAAGTACCCTAAGGGAGTTGTCTATAGTATCCATTATCATTTAGTGCATTTATAATCCTTGCAGTGAAGGAGGCAGGTCTAAGTTGTGTGACCCCATGTTGGCTATAGTGTCCATTATTAGTGCATTCATCCATAATCCTTGCAGTGAAACTATGTGAAGGAGGTAGCTCTAAGTTGTGTGATGTCAACAATATCGATGGCCAATTAGTGGAAGTAGGTGCCGAGCAATTTCCTGCCTACTGCATAGTCATTAAGACTCTTTGAGTAGATGCATATGCTCATGTGATAGCTATGGAAACCAGATGTCAATGCAAAACCATGTTCTCATTTGTTACCTTTGTGTATCCATGAATCCATCCGCATCCATCCCGTAGCCAGTGCACATCCATACTCCCATCAACTCCCTTTTTGACTCATGTTGATTCTCCGATGGCTCACTCAACCAAACAGTGTAACACTTAACACAGTGAGCACTAATTTTCGAAGGCCGTGCACGCCTCTCTGCGCCCATTTTCAAATTTTAAATGAGTTGGATTTTTTTCTCCTGGAACGAGTTGTATATTACTCCCTCCACACCCATGTTCGTATATTCCAATAAACACACGCTTTCGTAGATGCGTTCTTCCATAAATGTGTGCTTCCTGCAAATGAACACATGTTTTTCCCTATTCTCCTACAAAAGGGGATGCATGTGTCGGTATATACACACTTGTGTATATGCGAATATATGGAATCCAACTTCTATAAATGTGAATTTATGGAAGGTGGCTTCCATATATGTGCATTATATGAAATCCAACTTCCATAAATGCACATTTATGGAAGCACGCATATATGGAAGCCACCTTCCATAAATGTGTATTTACGGAAGGAGGCTTTCGTATATGCGCTCTTATAGGGAAGATGACCTCCATGAATGTGCATTTACTGACAACAACTTGAAGGCAGGTTGCAATCAAAACCACAATATTGCCAAAGGACTACATGGATCTTTGTAGTGAATTGCGGGTGAAAAGCGGGTTTCCCTCATATCGCCTTTGGTTGTGCCCGCAATCACATGGTCACGTGAGATCATCACCCAAGGTCATATTGAAAGAAGGAGCTAGCACTCACTAGACCGATATCGCGAAGCTCTTTTTCAATAGGAATGTGGTCACCACTAGTGGTCACGTAAAGGAAGGGGCTTAGAATCCAAAGAAGCCAAAATGACTGACTGTAACTGCCCGAGAAGATGAAGAGTTGCAACTACCATAGAATCCAAAGGATCTTTGGATAACGACTTCTGATTATGAAAAAATTCAGTATAACCACCAGATAAGACGAATAATTGTGATGATGATCAGACAAAGGAATCAACATGAGAAAGACATGTAGAACAGAGAAGAGAGAGTTCTTTTCTCGATAGCGATGCATGTGGGTAGAAGGAGATGGAGTGAAGGACCTATAGTGAATATCAGAGGCACAACGTATAGTATGAAGAGGTAGCATAGAGCATAAAAGGGTGAAGAGAAGATGCACATGCACATGTAGTGCGCAGGAGGAAAAAGAGGAGAGCATAGAAGCAGAAAGAGGCAGAAGCAGAACAGAGCATAGAAACTGAAGAAGGAAGAAGAGACATGGAGTTGCAACAGACCATATCAAATACATAGAAAGTAAATAATTTTTTGTAAGAGTCAATCAGGGTGGTAGGGTGGTGCTGGGAGGATTGTAGTCCTCTAAATTCTAGTGGGGGATAGAAGATTTTTCGGGAGTTGGGTCTTCCATCTAGTAGGTGCTAGAGAAATCTAAGAGTTGGTGCTCTCTGCAAGTTGTAGCTTTTTAGCAGAGGTTGTAGCCTGATATTTGAGTTGGTCCTCAAAGATTATGATGTACATGAAGGTTGGAGCTTGATTGACATTCGAAGAAGAAGAGATTTTCTCCCTTTATGGGTTTCCTCATGAAAATATGTGTCTCTGTGTATTCTGTGTGATTGATCAAATATTGTATATCTATGCATGATAAGTTATCAGTAACACATTAAATACTAATCTAGTACTTGGTTAAATTCGCAGGAATTTTCCAGGAAGAAGCAAATGGTCGGAATTCTTTGAGAAGAATTCGTGAAGTCACAAGAGCCATCAAATCTTGTAGAGAAGCAGGAACGTTATGATGAGATTTCCTTAAGTGTAAGCTCAGAAGAAATCAGGGCCGTAGGATCCAAGTCAGCCAGGGCCATTGGATCACTCACGAAATCTCATTTCGGGGGTTCATGAGTTAGAGAACCGAAATCCTAGTAGCGAGATGCGTGAAGCCGTGAGTAGCGAAGTGGGGAGTGGATCAGAGCTGTCCATCCAGGGATGACAGGTGGCAGAGATATAGAGATCTCGTGAACTCAGAGGTTTGCGGGGTGAGAGTCCAAAGGTTGGGTACTCTAGGTTGTGAAAGGCGAAGTGTGAAGTGGAGCGTAAGGAACACGAGGCGGAATCACAAGGTGGGCCCGTGGAATAGACAGGTGGACACGTGTTGTTCATTGAAGGGAGTTAGCACCGCATTGAATTTTCATATCTCAGGGGTTCGTAAGATAAGGGGATGGAAGTCTAACCTTTCGACTTGTGAAGTGGCCAAAGGAGAGAAGCACTAGTGGGAAGCCTAGACGGTGGTCATGCGCAGGGGGCGCTGACAACAGGGAGACACGCGTTGTTCATTGAAGAGGGTCAAAACCCCATTGACTTTTCATGTCTTGGGGGTTCATAAGATAAGGGGATGGAAGTCCAACCTTTTGAATTGCGAAGTGGAGAAAGGCGAGAAGCGCTAGTGGGAATACTAGCTGGTGGTCACGCACAAAGGGCGTTGACAAGGGAAGGAGTTATATCCATGTTGTGATCTCGGATATCGTGGTATTGGGCAGGAGGAGTCGAGAGATTCGACTCGTGAACTCACGAGAGGCGAGTTGTGACAAGCGCCTTTCAGTTTAGGCCTTGGTCATAGCCGATGGTCATGCAGAGAAGGGGGAGCATGCACCTAGTGTTGTTCGTGCCAGGGAAGCTTCTGAAAGGGCCTGTGGATCAAAAGAAAGAAGATTCAAACAGGGAATTGAAAGAGCCGATCAGGCTCAAAGGGAAACTAAGAATGATCCTGTAAGTGGATCCTCAACCTGAGGGATGAGTGGGTCTTCACCACCAACTTGCACCATCCTCCGGCAAAGCCATCTTACACTAGGGCACCCGTTTTTGTATCTACATTCATATCCCACCTTATTTTTTAATTCTTTTGTAATTAAGCCATTGTTTCCATCATTTTACATAGCTTTTTATCATCACCTTTGGAGAACTTCTTCCCTTTTGGCAAACGCAACCCATGTCTCCCTTGGTTGGGGCATTCCTTATAACCCACTCCTATTGACATCATCCATAAACTCTGAGTATACCACAGGCCACGTACGTCTACTCTCTGAGTTTTTTCACTTTGTCCCGCCTTTGGCACAATGTATCCCATGTCTAATTGTCCCCCTGACACTCGACCTCGTTGTACAGTTTCTACCACTTCACATATATCCCCAACCAAGGGTAGTTCTGAGTCTCCACACATCTGGACTTCATCCATGTACCTTCTCAATACCTGATCTCATCCAATGGATTTTATGAAGCCCTTTTCTTCTTGGAGTAACATCTCCCTTTTTGTCGACATCAACATAGTTTCCAAAAGGGAGACAATATCTTGACTCTCATTACCTTTACAATGAGGAGTCTCAGACAACACAGGGAGAACCATGATTTCTCTCAGCTATCGTTGACCCCCATAACATTCGACTTCAACACTTTCTCATGTTAAGGTGGGTCTCACTTTGTGACTATTGCAGTTGTTTTTATATGTGCCGAAGACCTCTGAAATCTGTTGGGCCATCAATGCCCACCAAATCCTTGATACTTCCTACATGTGTCATTACTTACTTTTCAGAGTATTGTTCCTCATCACAATTGTCCTCTTCTCTTATAAACATGCCCCCAAGGGCACTGTAGTCATATTTACCAACATACCACTTCAGTTGTTGTCTTACACATGTTTTGAGTTACATGACACGAGCATGGGGCATGCCCACCTCGTTTGTACACAATTTATTTTTCACACCTTGCGAAAGGTTGGGTCCTACAGGTTCCTCTCTCCCTCCAATGGGTTTCTCTTGATACTCTCACTATCTCTCTTTCTTACATTGTAACTCTCAGTAGAAGAAACATTGATGAATTTTGGCTATACGTATGCTCCTAACCTCATCCATTAGGGGGCATCTGTTATCACTGAAATTTCATCCTCAAATGGTTACAGGAATCAAAGATCTTCAAACAAATATTAGTTCACCCATGGACCAAAAATGACAAAAAAAACATTTCCAAAAGGTCCAAAACTATATAACTAGGTATAAAATCAGCATGCGCTAAAGATATACAGGGAGCGCGCGCACATGCGCCAGTCAAAATTTTTGAAAAAGCGCACATGCACCCAATGCGCGACTGTGGATGCAAAAAGCTGTGCACACCTCAGAACAATGCATTTATGATGTTGGTTGGCCTCCCACCCACTTCTAGTTCAACTTCCAAGTCGATTCAACATCCAAATCTCGGCTGAATCCGGTTGGGTGGCTAGTCAAAGACCTAAACGTGCCCTAAACAACCCCTTGTTCACACTAAAAGCTGGTTGCATAATACCTCAAAGTTGTTCTATAAAAAGAGGCCATGGGTGCACTACATTTCAAGGAATTCATTTGTATTGTTATGTTGATGATATTCTTTTGGAGGACCCTCTTTCCTCATCAAGAGTATGCTAGCACCATTGCATTTATCCATTCATATCACCTCTTGAGTGAATGTGCTTTGGATTCTCTTCACCATTTCATTCTAGTTCCTCATTTTGAAATAAGAACTCAATATTTGGGGGTCCAAGAGCCCTCCCTTGGAGGAAGAAGGGACCCAAAGTCTCCCTTTCTCTTTGGTGTTTTCATTCCACTAATACAATCCTTTCCATTGGTGACATGAGTCTTGTTTGTTTCTTGTTCTTATGTCCTTATGCACTATAGTTTAATTGTTTTTACCATTCCTAGTTTAATTCTTAGCTTAGTTTTTTTTGTTTTATTCTTCTAACCCTTTCCTTTATTGTTGTCTTGCTTAGCTAACCCAACTAAGCTTGTAAGCACCTTTGTTTTGATCATTTAGGTGACAAAATAGGTGCAACAAACGTGATTATGTTCATGGCTTGGGGGGGTTTTGAGGTTTGATGTAATCAATTGAACTTATAATAACTCTTTTATGACCTTGATCTTAACATCGATCATAATGCATAATTTTTGCCTTCTAGTGCCGATAGGAGGCATGATGAATATTGTGGACATAGCGGAGGGTACTACTAGAGGATGTAGAAAACTTGAACTGATTCATTATGATTTGTGTGGCCCTATGCCTATTCCTTCTGCAAATGGAAAAAAATATATCATGACTTTTATTTATGATTACACCAGGATGTGTTGGGTGTACTTGCTGAAAGATAAATCACAAGTTTTTGAAAGTTTTAAAAATTTTCATGTATGGATTCAAAATGAAGCTTAGTGTCATATTGGATCTCGTCACCCTGATAATGGAAGAGTATATACATCTAATTAATTTGAAATCTACCTTTTCCAACATGGGATCAAATGTGTGCTTCCGTAGATGCGTTCTTCCATAAATGTGTGCTTCCTACAAATGAACACATGTTTTTCCCTATTCTCCTATAAAAGGGGATGCATGTGTCGGTATATACACACTTGTGTATATGAAAATATATGGAATCCAACTTCTATAAATGTATATTTACGGAAGTCAACTTCCATAAATGTGTATTTACGGAAGGAAGCTTCTGTATATGCGCTCTTATAGGGAAGATGACTTCCATGAATGTGCATTTACTAACAACTGCTTGAAGGCAGGCTGCAATCAAAACCACGGTATCGCCAAAGGACTACATGGAGCTCTATAGTGAATTGCGGGTGAAAAGTGGGTTTCCCTCATACCGCCTTTGGTTGTGCCCACAAGCACATGGTCACGTGAGATCATTGCCCAAGGTCATATTGAAAGAAGGAGCTAGCACTCACTAGACCGATATCGTGAAGTGCTTTTTCAATAGGCATGTTGTCACCACCAGTGGTCACGTAAAGGAAGGGGCTTAGAATCCAAAGAAGCCAAAACGACTGACTGTAACTGCATGAGAATATGAAGAGTTGCAACTACCATAGAATCCAAAGGATCTTTGGATAACGACTACTGATTATGAACGAATTTAGTATAACCGCCAAAGAAGATGAAAAATTGTGATGATGATCAGACAAAGGACTCAGCATGAGAAAGACATGCAGAACAAAGAAGAGAGAGTGCTTCTCTCGATAGCGGTGCATGTGGGTAGAAGGAGACGTTGTGAATGACCTGTAGTGAATATTAGAGGCATAGCGTATAGTATGAAGAGGTAGCACAGAGCATAAAAGGGTGAAGAGAAGATACACATGCACGTGTAGTTCATAGGAGGAAAAAGAGGAGAGCATAGAAGTAGAAAGATGCAGAAGCGAAACAAAGCATAGAAACTGAAGAAGGAAGAAGAGACATGGAGTTGTAACAGACCATATCAGAGACATAGCAAGTAAATAATTTTTTTTAAGATTCAATCAGGGTGGTAGGGTGGTGCTAGGGAGGATTGTAGTCCTCTAACTTCTAGTGGGGGATAGAAGATTTTTCGGGAGTTGGTGCTTCGATCTAGTAGGTGCTAGAGAAATCTAAGAGTTGGTGCTCTCTGCAAGTTGTAGCTTGCTATC
>ML802579.1:167583-196518 GCA_009831015.1 Picea engelmannii | reverse complement strand
TGAAAGGTAACACTCCAAAAGATATTTCTTCGTAAATAACAAGAGTTTGGTAAAAGGGAGAAAATTTCGAAGGGCCGAAGCCCAGATGACAAGGTTATGTCGTTCGTCATGTGAGTGCTCAAGGTAGCAAAGGTGAAACACTAGCGCTAAGGACAATACTTAGAAGTTAATCTCGTGGTTTTATCTCATAGTCACAAAGAAAATAATGGTTTGAAGGAAGCATCTATCTGCAGATATTCAAATCCAGAACAAGAAAATAAACAATGAAGGATTAAAATGTTGAACAATTTGCATGGGATTTGAAGTCTTTAAACTAATAATAATAATAATAATAATAATAATAGAATTTATTATTTTTAATTTAAATGAAGAGGTGTTATGTTTCAAACAAAGAGACGCAATGCTTCAAATTCACACCAGTGGGAAGATTATATAAACAAGAAAGAATGGTGAGAAGAAGGTGTCTCTACAGATCAAAAGATCAAAAGTAGAAGAAGAGTCAAAGAAGGAAAAAATGAAGATAATTATGTAGTCAGGATGGAAGGGAGGAGAAATGAAGGATTAATATCCTTTACTAAGTAAAGTGTGAAAACAAGGGATTTGGTGCTTCCTAGGGTTGTTGCCCTAAAATAAGGGAGTTGGTGTTTCCTAGGGTTGTTGCAATAAAATAAGGGAGTTGGTGCTTCCTAGGGTTGGTTCCATAAAATAAGGGAGTTGGTGATTGCTAGGGTTGGTGTCCTAAAAACAAGGGAGTTGGTGCTTCTTAGGGTTGTTTCCCTAAAATAAGGGAGTTGGTTCTTCCTAGGGTTGGTGCCCTAAAATAAGGGAGTTGGTGCTTCCTAGGGTTGGTTCCATAAAAACAAGGAAGTTGGTGATTCCTAGTGTTGGTGCCATGAAGAAGGGGATTTGTGTCTCCAATAGTTTCTTCTATAAAGAGGATTGGTGTCCTTCACAATCACAAATTATTCTTTATAAACTTTGTACTTTTTTATTTATATAATTGATTTTTTAAATACAAGTCCATTGATGATCTATTGTGATAATTAAAATAACAAAATAATTACTAATTGTTTAAAAAGGTAAAATTGATTCACCCCCCCTCTGAATATTTCCAACAATTGGTATCAGAGCCAGTGCCTTCAACACAGTCTAATCACTAGAAGGTAGATCCTAAAAGAAATGGACCAGTAAGAGGGAATGTCTTCCAACAAAGGACCATTGTTTAAAGGAGATGATTATTCTCTCTGTAAAATGAGAATGAAAAGTTGCATGTTGTCCCTTGGTTTTGATGTTTGGAAATATGTACAAAATGGTTACATTGCTCCAACTACTCCACCCACATATACTATAGGAAAAAATATTTGTAATGACAAATCAAGAGAAGTCAATGTCATTCTAGGAGGATTAACAAATCCTATATTTGTGAAGGTAATGCATTGTAATTCAGCTAAGGAGATCTGTGACAAACTGGAGGTTATATATGAATGACATAACAAAGTCAAGGAAGCCATACTACAAACCTACAGAGCTCAGTTTGAAAATTTGAAGATGAAATATGAAGAGAACATTGTTGAATACCTTCATAGAGTATATGAGGTAGTTAATTCAATCATAGAAGTAGGATAAGAACTCTTAGAAAAACCTATTGTACAAAATATCTTGAGGTCCTTACCTATGAGGTATGATGCCAAGATTTCCACAATTTAAGATAGACCAAAACTTGAAAAACTTAAAGTAGATGAGCTCCATGGAATTCTTACAACATATAAGAAGAGGACAGGGAAGGAAAAACCATAAAAAGAAGAAATAACCTTTAAGTCATCTAAAACAAACAAGAAGTAGGATAAAAAGAACAATGAAGATTTATCAGATATATCTGATGAAGAAGTTGTCAAATTCATGAAGAAACTCAAGAGAGGGACTCAGACATACAAAGGAAAGTTTCCTCTAATATGTTTCAACTGTGGCAAAATTGGACACTTTGCCAATAAATGTCCCTATCCTAAGCAAGCGGAAAGTGATTATGAAAGAAATTTCAAATATCAGAAGACGATAAAAACCAAAGATAAAAGGATGTTCTACAAGAAGAAGAAAACTTTATTTACCCAAGAAGACAATAACTCATCTGAAGAAAGTGAAGAAGAGGAGGCAAAGCTTTTGTTTTATGGAAACGAAAACTCAATATGATAATCACTTGGAAGATGTAGAAGAAGTGAACCTTGAGGAATAATTTATCCATGCAATTGAAGAACTAAGAAAATCTAGAAAACAAAACAATCTACTAAAGGAACAACTTCTAGAGTTTGAAGAAACTATAAAATCAAGAGAAAAAGAGGTTTCCAAAATCATTAGTGACTTAGAACAATTGATTATTGAGTTAAATACCCAACTCCAAGAAACCAAAAGAAAAGAAGAAATATTAAATAAATAACTCAATGAATAACAACAAACATGTAAGATATTGGAGGATGAAATAATTCAACTTAAAGGTAAACTAGAAAAAGGAGACATTCAGTCTAAATTTGAAAACAACTCAAAAATATTGAACAACATTCTTAGCAGTCATAGATCATCAACTGATAAGACACGACTAGGATATGATTCGTCTACAAAACAGAAGAATGAAGAATAACCAATCAACTATGCAGATGCTCTTAAAAACTCCATAAGAAGAGAAGAAAATAAGACAAGGATAATACCATTGAAAACTATCCCAAATAAACAGAAAGTTGATCTCCCTACTAAAGACAAATATGACAAGAAGAATGGAATCATCAGAAGCAATCCCTCTAACAGAAATCAATATATTTTCCTTGGATATTGCTATTCCTACAATAATTTGGACATAAAACAATGCATTGTAAATCTTATAGAATAATGTAGAAAGAATAAATTATAACTCCTTCTCTCCCTTACAATACTACAATGTTGAATGTTACAAATTCAACAACTATGGTCATGAAGCTAGTGAATGTAAAATGTCAAAGTATGACAAAAAGATAAATATTCCCAACAATCAAAAGGTATGGAAAAAAAATAAAGAAAACAGAGTGTAAAGTTTCCCTATATGCGAAAAACCGAGGATGCCAATGGTACATAGAAAGTGGATGTTCTAAGAACATGAATGGAGATCAAAGAAAATTTCTCAAGTTAAAGAAGAAATAAAAAGGAAAAGTCACCTTTAGAGATAATGTGTCAGCCAAGATACTGGGAAAAGGCACTATCAACCTAGGGAATAACAAGACCAAAGAATAAAATGTACTTCTGGTAGAAAATCTCAAGCCTAATCTCCTTAGTATAAGTCATACATATGATCATGGTCAGATACTTACGTTTGATTATAAAAAATGTGATATCAAAAAAAGATATTGGAAAGCTATTAGTATTTGCACCAAGAACATCTAGCAATGTGTACATCCTTGATATGGATGAAGAAGAAAAATGTTGTTTAAATCAAGAAGATGAAATTTTGCTATGGTATAGAAGGTTGGGACATTTAAGCTTTGACAACTTAATCAAATCCAATAAGAAGGAGGTAGTAAGGGATTTTCCAAAATTTATAAATCCTTGAGAGGTTATTTGTAAACATTGTCAAATACGGAAGCAAACAAGAGTTAGTTTCAAAACAAAAGAGCATTCAACAACAAAACCATTGGAACTTATTCACATAGATCTATGTGGACCTACCAGAACTAAATGTATTTATGGAGAAAATTATTTTATGTTGATCATTAATAATTACACAAGAATCACCTGGGTATACTTTCTAAAAGAAAAATCAGAAGCCTTTGAGAAGTTTAAAACATACAAAGTCCTTGTAGCGAATGAAACAAATCTAAAAATTAAATGTTTGAGATCAGACAATGGAGGAGAATTCGCCTCTAAAGATTTCATTAAATTTTTTGAAAATCATGGTATCAAAAGACAATTTTCATCTCCCAGGACTCCTCAACAGAATGGAGTGGTGGAAAGGAAAAACAGAACAATCCAAGAAGCTGCAAGAACCATGTTAAATGAATCCAGGCTTCTAGACAAATTTTGGAGAGATGTAATATACACAGCAGTCCACATACTTAATAGAGCTCAATTGAGACCCAACCATGACAAAACTCCTTATGAGCTATGGTTTTGCAGGACAACATCTGTAAAACACTTTAGTGTTTTTGGAAGTAAATGTTACATTAATAATGATGAAGATAATTTAGGGAATTTTGATCCAAGATCCGATGAAGGAATATTTTTAGGTTATTCACCTAATAAGAAAGAATACATATGTTATTATCTTATACTACTCAATATAGTGGAAAGAGGAAATGTAAAGATAGATGATTTAAAACTAAAGAAGAACATATCCCAAGACATATCAAAAATTGAAAAAGAATCTCAGCAAGAAGATGATGATAAATAAACACGGGAAAATGAATCCTATACTGATGAAGAAGACAATCAAGAAACACCCTTGCCAAAAGCTCCATCAAAAAGATTTCAAAAGAACCATCCTGAGAGTTAGGTCATTGGAGATAGAAATGCAAGAGTGGAAACAAGAAGGAAACTCACATTTGTCTCAGAATAGGCAATGTTGTCTATGATAGAACCTAAATCATTTAAAGAAGCCAACAAAAGTAAACACTGGAAAAAGGAAATGAATGAAGAACTTGACCATATAGAGAGGAACCAAACTTGGGAATTAGTTCCAATACCTAAGGATAAGAATGTGGTAGGAACTAAGTGGATATTCAAGAATAAACTAAATGAAAATGGGGAGATTATAAAGAACAAAGTTAGATTAGTTTGCAAAGTGTATGCTCAAGTATAAGGTATTGATTTTGAAGAGACTTTTGCTTAAGTAGCAAGACTAGAAGTCACCAGAATGTTCCTTCCATTTGCATGCTTAAAAAATTTCAAGATTTATCAGATGAATGACAAGTGAGAATTTTTGAATGGAACTCTAGAAGAAGAAGTCTATGTTGAACAACCAGAAGGATTCATGCTAACATAAAATCAAGACTATGTGTGCAAGCTAAAAAAAGCTTTGTATGGTATTAAGCAAGCCCCAAGAGCATGGTTTTCAAGGCTAGATTAGTACCTACAAAAACAAGGATATAAGAGAGGGACAACTAACAACAACTTATTTATCAAAATTTAAGATCAAAATATGATTGTTGTGGTAGTATATATTGATAATATCATATTTGGGAGTGTAATACCCCAAGGTCGAGCCCTTAAATAATTGTAATGATGTTTATAGGTTGGTGAGCCAAGTGTTTATAAGTTGGGAGGCTTATGTGTTTATTAGGCCGAAGAGCCTAGATGTTGAAGGCCAGGGAGCCTGATTTTGTATATGTAAATAATCACATCATTAATATAATTACATTGTTGCGTGTAGACCAACCACGAAGAAAGATTTATGGGGGGATAAACTCCACTGGGTAGGGAAAGGGATGGGGCTGAGAGGCTGGGAAAAAGGGCTAAGATAGAGGGCTTATTTTCAAGGGAATATTATAATATATTTTCCTAAAAGACTAAGGTTTGGGGAAATAAACCATGTTATCCTAAGTTCCTTTGGGGGAGAGGAACGAACTCCCAAGAGATCCATGTGCCAACCTAGGCCCATGCAGTTTTATGGGGGAAAATCTATCATTGTGGGGGTTCGCTAGCCATTCTTTCCATCATTCCCATGCACGCACACACTCRCGATATTAGCCATGACCTCCATTTTTGACCTCTACAACCTCTGAAACCTGCAAAACCATGAAGCTAACTAGTTTTTTTATGAATCCATCACAACTGCRTAGTGCCTAATCCAAATTGCACCTTAGCCATTTTGTTGTTTCTACCCACGTTTTCTATGGACTAGCATGGCTTGTTTTCATTACTAGAGCCCATACCCAATTTTGCTACTGTGTTTACCTGTTTGACTTAGGATTTGGACAKAAGAAGTAGGTTGCTAGGCCTATGATTTGAAGAGGMGGGTTTTCAGTACTGTGGATTGAAGAAGCAGGTTGTCGGGCCTATGAGAATATCTCTCGAGGTGAGAGAGGTTGTTGGGTAAGTGATTTCTCCTGGAGGGAGTCCAACAACAGCTACAAAGCTTTGAGATTTCCTCATCCAACYTGTTGTTGAATCCCTGGAAAGGAAGTGGAGAAGTCAATGGAATATGGAATAGTKAAGGTGTATATTCCCGAGGTGGGAAAGGAATGTGGGGAATGAGAGTCTATGAGTGGTGGATGTAAGTAGGCTCCTGGGAGGGAATCTTTCATGTTGCATTGTGCAGCTTTATGTAGTCTCAGCCTAGCCTAGGAATGCCTTTACCCTGGGTGGAATTTAGTCTCAACTCAGGGGTGACCCACTGCTGATAGCTTGGAGTAGTGTGGTCTAAGGTTGGGAGGTTCATGGAAGGTTTGAACACAGTTGGTGGTCTTATAATAAAAATATAAGTATCATTTCTATGTTAATTTGTATGTTGTGTATCATGTACATGTCGTTATATTTATAAGAATGGCATGTGTTGTTGCATGTATGTTTTACTGTGATTTACGCATTTAATTTGTGTATTAGTAGAATGCATATTAGTTGTTTAAGTTTATATGTATGATGTTTCGCAAAAGAGCTCTGTCTGCCATAGCCCAACAGGTCTATGCCTGGGTATGGCAGTTTGATTATTAAAACATAGCATAAAATTTTTGTAGTGGCGCTTCCCGGCTTGGGTGGTCAGGGACGTTACAAATTGGTATCAGAGCCCATGGTTTCAACACTGAACCTGGATGGGTCATGAATGTGGAATTTGGAGTATTCCATAAGGAATTGATGTACAGAGTGCCAGAGCGATGCTTTGAGAGCTCCTCGGTGGTATTGGAAAGCTCAGGAGGTATAGCGGTTCACGAAAGTTAGGAGAGAAAGGAGATCACGGTAACTGTGGGTTAGGAACCACAAATTTTAAATTTGGGCCATAGGATCTATTCAGAAGAAGACAGATCCCTCACAACTGTCGGACTAAGAGTTTTAGCAGTCCAGGGGTTGTGCGGTTTTTCAGTAGGGAAATCCTCTGGAATCCCATAGTTATTATTAGCCGTAGATCATTCAGGAGAAGGTGTACCATTGCATTTCCCAAGTGGTTCGACAGTTCGATGTTCAAGAAAATTCGTTGGATATTGCACGATGAAGAAATTGTCGAAGGCCCGAAGCTACGGGAAGCAATTATTCAGTAGTCGACAGTTCGACAGTTTTGAAAAAGTGTCGATGAGAAGAAATCCCTGAAGTCCCAGAGTGTTGAAGTGACTTGGACTTGATCAATAGTTTGGTAGTTTTGAAATAATGTCGATCAGAAGAAATCACCAAAGTCCCGAAGTGTTGTATATAACGTGGCATGATGATGTCACCTAGGGTGACATGGACCTACCCTAAGTATACCATGTGTCACTTTTTTTTGTACTTTTGACAGGCTCTTAGTACCGATTGGGACCCGACACATGTCACTCGATGGTGGGGCCATGTGTCACCACCTTGACTGATGATAGTTGAACTATGTGGACCCCGGAAAAGTTAAGGGGTTCGAGAATTCGGCGTTCGGAGGAAATAATGGGTGATGACAGAAGAACTTTTGGATCTTCGGAGTCCCGAAGTCCAAAAGTTCTGAAGTCACGAAGCACCAAAGTAACATGGCTTGATGATGTCACCTGGGGTGACGTGGGAACACAAGATGCATGCCACATGTCAGTGTGTTTTGTGCTTTTAAAAGACTTATTTTTCCAGTTAGAACTTGACACATGTGACCCCTCGGATTGGGCCATGTGCCCTTTTCTTGGGATTTTCCATGTAGCACCCCAGGTGCACAGTACTAAGTGGACCCCAGGAGTTATCCAATTCGACGTTCGGAAGGAATGAGGTGTCAGGAAGGTGAAACCCCTGAAGCTATGAAGAGTGGAGTAAATCCTCATTGTTGATCAGGAGAGGACACGTGACAGTAGATCCCATAGCCCGAAGACTTGTCACTTCAGAGGAATCAAGGCATAAATAGTTGAGGTCAAGAATTTTTGGAGGCCTGAAGGTCGAGATTCTATATCAATCGTTGATCACAGAGGACGTGCGACCCCATATCCCAAGGTCTGGAGACTTGGTACTCCAGAGGAATTGAGTTGCAAGTTGATTTGAGTTGAGAACTCCTGAAGGCTAGAGTTAATCTCAACCATTGATCGGGAGATGATACGTGGAGGCAAGAGAGAGAATCTCTGGTGAATCGGCACTCTGAGAGATTTGTAAAGAAGTTCTTTGGAAGGATCTAAAGACAAGAGTCCCATAGTTGATCATGGTTGTTGGTTAAAGAGAAGGCATTGTCCGTTGATTTGTGTTGTGAGTTCACCAATTTGGAAATTCGGGATGCAGTGCAAAATCAAGCCTCAGAACTCCCAAATCCCAGAGTGTGAGAGCTCCTATTGACCGTATATCTAAGAAGTGAATGAGGACCGATGATCAGTACATCCTCTGAGTATTCATAGAATTGGCGTTCAGAGGAAATAGATTGTAATGAAGGTAGAACCTCTGAAGCCTGAAGTTATGGAGCCTTAGAGGCCTGAACCACAAGATAAGTGCCTATATGTTAGTGCTGGGTCACATTGTGTGGTCACATGAGATGAGGGGGCTGAAGAAAAATGGCTAAGTGCCCGAAAATGTTTTTTGAAAACAAAGAAGGGCTTAAAGAAGGATCCTGTGGGGTTTTTGATTTGTACGTACCTACACCTAACGAAGTATAGGAAGGCTTGTAAACTTGAAGAGAGGATCCAACACAGATCCAACGGCCAATTCGGCTCTGAGATGAAAGAATCCATGTTCATGGATTACATCTCTGAAAATACATTGTTCAAGTATCCATAACTTCCTTCTCAAAACTCAAAATTGAGCATGGAAGCGAGCATTGGAAAGGTCTTGAATAGTAGAAGATAACTGTTCACCTATAAATTGGATTCGAACGGTCAATTTCTCAGGAAATCAACAAAAAAGAATTATGATATATATTAATGAATCAGAATGGTTCATGTTTTCATGAAATTAGTGAGAACAGTTAGCCTGACAAAGTTCTGTTGGATGCACATTTTTGCAGAATCAACAACTGTCAGATCAAATTCAACACATAATGCAGAGTGATGGATGATACACAGATATTCTACAGCCAAGAAGATGAAATAAGAAGGATGAATGTCCAGTTGGGTCTGGAAGGAACCAACTCCAATGGACATGGAGGAGGAAAGGATGAAGACATAAATCTAGGTGAGACCCTTAGAATATTGCAGAAAGATGTTCATAGACACAAGGATGATAATGAAAGGCTTATGAAGGCCAAGGAATATAAGGAATACTTCAATATGAAGTTAATGAAAAGCCTAGATAGAATTGAAAATAAGTTGGATAAGTAGAGAAGCTCCAACAAATCAGGAAGCCAAGGGACCCCTGAGGGAAAAGGAAGATCAAGGAGTGATAGTAGACATCACCATCACTCCCAAAGTCAATCCAATAGGAGAGCACACAACAAATCAATTCCATCCCCTACCAGGAAGCATAAGAGGTCTGGGGTGGATGAATTGAAAGGAGAAATGAACAAGATCAAACCTCCTACTTTTGATGGTGAACACAAGAAGGATGAAGACGTTGAGATATGGCTGCTAGGCATGAGGAAGTACTTCAAATTGCATAACTATTTTTCTCATGCAGAAGGAAGAATTTTTATTTATCAGCTAAAAGGAAATTCATCCATGTGGTGGGGTCAACCAGTGCAAGTGAAACACATCAGAGAGAAGAATGTTACATGGAAGGAATTCAAGAAGCATTTTGAGAAGAAATACCTGACCAAGAGGTATTATGACAAAAAGATGAAAGATTTATTTGAACTCAAACTGGGTAGCATGACCATTGATGAGTATGAGAGGAGATTTTTATAACTGTTGAAGTATGTATCCTTTATCAAGGATGAGACCGTTAAGATTCATAGATATCTGAGTGGGATACAATCCTTTATTAGTGAAAAGATTCAATATGATGATCCCAAGACTTTGGAGGAAACCATAAGGAGATCCAAGTGCTTATATGACCAACATAAAGGAAAGCTTACTTTCCAAAGAGCTTGGGAAGACAAGAAGAAGTTTAAGAGGGAATACAAGCAGAAGGGGAACAAGCCACCATTTTTCAGAAATGGTCCTCCAGGAAAACCATCTTTTAGAGAGCACAAAATGGCTGAGGTAGGTGGGAAAATTTCAAGACAGACATCGATTCAATGTTGGGGTTGTAAAAGACACCATACGTATAGAGATTGTCCTCACAAAAGTGACAAAGTGCGAGTTTTCCACAATCTACAGAAAGAAAGAAAAAAATGGATGACATGGGAATAAGTGTACCAAGGATCTATGCATCCCCGGACAACAAGAAAGATGAGTTTCAATCACATGATTGAAGTAGAAGGCATGATCAATAACCATGCATTTACTGTTTTAATAGATTATGGATCTAGTCACATCTATAGACATCCTAAGGTAGTGGAAAGATTGCATTTTCCAAGAAGCAATCATGGGAAATCTTGGCTGGTGCAGTTGGCTACAGGAACCAAGAGAAAAGTTGTTGAGATGGTTAAATCATGCCCAATGTATATGAATGGGTGAAGTACCAAGGAAGATTTAAACATCCTTCTCTTGGGTTCATATGACTGTCTAATTGGTATGGATTGGTTGGACCAACACCATGTTGTCTTAGACTATCATAACAAGGCATTTACCTACCTGAATGAGGAAGAGAATCCAAGAATAGTCCAAGGAATTCCCAAGGTAGTTACTATCTGAGAGATTTCAGCAATGCAGCTGAAGAAGTGTTACAGGAAGGGTTGTCAAATATTTGCAGCCCATATGGAGGAATCACCTAAGGATAAGGCTCCAAATCTTGAGGATCATGCAATCCTGAAAAATTTTGAGGATGTGTTTAAGGAGATACTAGGACTACCCCTATAGACAGATATTGATTTCTCTATAAATTTGATTCTTGGAGCAGCTCTAGTATCAAAGACTCCCTACAGAATGAGTACACCAGAGCTGAAAGAGTTGCAAATGCAGCTTGAAGAGCTTCTGAAGAAGGGGTATATACGCCCAAGTGTGTCACCTTAGGGTGCCCCAGTTTTATTCGAGAAGAATAAAGATGGGACATTGAAATTGTGCATTGACTTCAGACAATTGAACAAAGTGACTATAAAGAACAAGTATCTTTTGCCAAGGATTGATGATCTCTTTGACCAGTTAAAGGATGAAAGGATATTTTCAAATATTGATCTCAGGTCAGGATATCGTAGATTAAGGATCAGATATGAAGACATCAACAAGACCGCGTTAAGGTAAAGGTATGGTCATTATGAATTCACACTAGTGCCATTTGGGTTATCAAATGCACCAGTTGTTTTCATGTGCTTAATGAATGGTGTTTTCGGGGAATATTTAGACAAGTTTGTTATTGTATTTTTGGATGACATCCTTGTATATTCCAAGTCAGAAGAAGAACATGAGCATCACTTGAGGATGGTGTTACAAGTGTTAAGAGAGCACCAGTTGTATGCCAAATTGACCAAGTGCTCATTTTATCAAAACCAAATTCACTATTTAGGGCATATCATATCCAAAGAAGGGATAGTAGTGGACCCTGAAAATATTGAGGCCATTAAAGGGTAGACATCACCTAAAAATGTGATCGAAGTCAGATCCTTCATGGGTCTAGTTGGCTACTACAAAAGATTCATTGCAGGGTTTTTGAGGATTGCTCACCCAATCACTTCCTTGCAAAGGAAGGGGGTGAAGTTTCAATGAACGACAAAATGTGAAAAGAGCTTCCAACAATTGAAGCAATTGTTAAGCAGTGCTCCAATTCTCAGTGTTTCTGATCCGAATGAAGAATTAGTGGTTTTCAACGATGCATGCAAAGAAGGACTTGGTGGAGTCCTTAGTCAGAATGGTTTTTTGATATGTTTTGAATCCAGGAAATTGAAAGAGCGTGAAATGCTATATGTCACTCATGATTTGGAGTTGGAAGCCATAGTGCACTCCTTGAATAAGTGGAGTCACTACCTCATGGGAAATAGGTTTGAGTTGAGGACAAACCATAATGTTCTGAAATACTTGTTTGATCAGCCAACTTTAAATGCCAGGCACAATAGATGGTTAGAATTCCTCTGTGAGTATGACTATGATATTAATCACATCAAAGGAAAAGAAAACAAAGTGGTTTATGCACTCACCAAGAGAGTGCATGAACTGCATGCTAGAACCATTAGCATGTATCAAATTGATATTAAAAGCAGAATTTCTGAGGTTGTAAAAGTAGATTTGTAGTGCATGGAGTTGGTAACAAATTACAACAAGGTAAAATGCAACAGAAAGTTGAAGATTATGAATTGGGAAATGATGGAATTCTCTTGTACAGGAACATAATTTATGTACCCAATTATCTTGAATTGAGGAGTACAATTTTGAAAGAGATGCATAATGTACCTTATGTTGGAGACCCGAGATATCAGAAAACAATTGCAACAGTCAAGAGCCAATATTATTGGCTAAGCATGGAGAAGAAAATTGTTGAGTACATTGCTAAATGTTTGGAGTGTCAAAAGGTCAAGGCTCAGCATAGACACCCAGCTGGGTTGATGCAACCATTTTCCATTCCTGAGTCGAAGTGGGAAGTGGTGACAATGGATTTCATCACCAAATTTCCCAGAACAAGCAATCAACATGATGTTATCATGGTGGTGGTGGAAAAGCTTACTAAAGCTACCCATTTCATTCCTATGAAGGTTGCCCATTAGGAAAACAATGTTGTTGATACTTATATGAGGTAAATAGCATGCTTGCATGGTATACCCAAGACAATTGTCTTTGACAAAGACCCAAATTTTACCTCAAATTTTTGGAAGGGATTATTCAAAGGGTTTTGAACAAATATGAACTTTAGCACAACTTATCATCCCAAGACTGATGGGAAAACAGAAAGAGTGAACCAAGTGATAGAGGATATGCTAAGGATGTACATGATGGACAAACCATCTAAATGGGAATATTTTCTGCACTTGGTATAATTTTCCTACAACAATGGGTACCAAGCATCATTGAAGATGATCCCATTTGAGGCACTTTATGGAAGAAAGTGAAACACGCCAGTAATTTGGGACATCCTAGCAAATAGAGTAGTAGTTGGGCTAGAGTTGCTCAGGGAAATGGAAGAGAAAATGTTGAAGATAAAATAGAATTTAAAGGTGTCCCAAGACAGGAAGAAAAACTATGCTGACAAGGGAAGAAATCACGGGGAGTTTAAAGTGGGTGATCATGTTCTCTTGAAGGTGGAGGCCAACAGAAGTTCCCTGAAGTTGGGAAACTGTTCCAAGTTGGAAGCCATATTTTGTGGGTCGTTTGAATCCCTTTATCCTAGGTGGGGTTTAGTCCCAACTTGAGGGTGACCCATTGTTGATAGCTTGGAGCAGCGTGGTGTAAGGCTGGGAGCTTCGCGGAAGGTCTACACATAGTTGGTGGGCTTCTCATAAAAATATAAGTATCATTTCTATGTTAATTTGTATGTTGTGTATCATGTACATATCTTTGTATTTATAAGAATGCCATGTGTTTCTGCATGTATGTTATACTTTGATTTCCGCATTTAATTTGTGCATTAGTAGAATGCATATCAGTTGTTTAAGTTTATATGTATGATGTTTCGCAAAAGATATTTGTCTACCAGAGCCCAATAGGTCTATGCATGGGTATGAAAGTTTGATTATCAGAACAGAGCATGATATTTTTGTAGTGGCACTTCCTGGCTTGAGTGGTCGGGGACATTACAGGGAATAATATTACTATAATGAGAAAAAAAATTGCAACTGAAATGCAAGAAGAGTTTGAAATGTCTATGCTAGGAGAACTATCTTTCTTCTTAGGTTTACAAGTCGCTCAGTCAGAAAAAGGAATATTTATTTACCAAACCAAATATATCAAAGAAATGTTGAACAAATTCCAAATGGAAGATAGTAAACCTGTAAGTACTCCCATGGTCACTGAATGTAAACTAAGCCTAGATGATGACTCAACAAAAGTAGATCAAACTATGTATAGATCAATGATTAATGGAAGTTTACTCTATTCAACAACAACTAGACTTGACATCATGCAGGTTGTAGGAATAGTGGGAAGATTTCAATCTGCACCTAGGGAAACTCATCTAAAAGTAGTAAAAAGAATATTCATAATCTTAGAGGGACCTTAGAATTTGGATTATGGTATCCAAAAGATAAATACTTTACATGAAATGCATACACTGATGCAGATTGGGTTGGTAGTATAGATGATAGGAAAAGCACCAGTGGAGGAGCATTTTTTCTAGGAAAATGGCTAGTAGCATGGCTAAGTAAGAAACAAACATCCACATCACTATTCACATCATAAGAAGAATACATTACTATTGCATCATTTTGCACACAATTTCTTTGGATGAAGTAAACATTAGAAGATTTACAAATAAGATATGATGATCCCATTAGTATTAATTGTGATAAAACTAGTGCCATAAGTATCTCTAAAAATCCAGTAATTCATTCTAAAACCAAACACATCCTAGTCAAATACCATTTCTTAAGAGATTAGGCTACTCAAAAAGTTGTTAAAGTAGTGCATTTGGACACCAAAGAAACAATTGCAGACATATTCACAAAACCTTTGCCCAAGAGTATCTTTGAAAATCTTCGACAAAAAATGGGAGTAATTCACATACCTCATTAAAACCACAAAAGTTGCATCGGAGGAAACGGGACACATGGACAGGGGGAGCGTCACCACAGGGGGAGAAAAGAAAGATCCCTTATGTCATTGTTGTCAAAGGGGGAGGAAATCGATAAGCAAAAGAAACAAAAATATTTCAAAGAAAAGGTTGCCATCAATGCTAGAGGGGGAGAATGTTGGACACAATGGTATGATATTGTCATTGATTTCAACATAGTGCAAGTCATGAGATCAAAGCTAAGAATCCATAAGAACCCTTCATGAAGGATCTTGGAATCCTAATCGTCTATTCAAAATTTGGGAGTAATCGGAACCGTTAGATCAGTTCGGGATCTATCCTGATCGTCAGATAGAACCAAGTGGAAGGACAGGATAAACAGACCCCATAAGTCACAAAATCCATGATCTCCCCTTTTAATCCATCCATCTTAGTATCCATCATCGCTTCCATCTTAGCTTCAATTGAATCCATCATCTTTTGTTATTGGCTTCTTTTGTAAATCATCTATGTCCTTGCACATTTCTTCACCTTCATCAAGAGTCCAAGTAGGAATTTCTAAGGGATTATTTGGTGTAGAATTTCCCTTTTTTGGTGGCATGTTTTCCAAGTATCATTGTAAGGTAGGAATTCCTAATTGGCTTAGGTAGAGGTCCTCGTAGACAAGGGAGTGTCAGGTGCTATAGCTCTCTAATATGCATGCGGGGTCCAATAATAGTACTCAACCCAATATCTCAGGGCATTAACTAAGGAGTCTTAACCATGCCCTTAGCCATACTATATGACTACCCAGGTACTAGAGAGTGATCTCCCCAAGTGTTATTCTGAATGCACTATAGAAACAAGATGACCAAATGATTTACTCAATTGGTCTCAGGCTTCTAGGGGGTCTCCTGATATTCGTGAGGTACGTGGGAGATCAAATCCATAGTAGTTATATCTAATGTGCAATCGTTCGAAAGGGTCCTTTCGATATACTCTAGGTACGTGGAAGAACCAGACTATCCTCGGATTGTAGCGCTAACAAGCAATGACAACTCCTATGTTTAGAGATGTCAAAATACGTATGTACCTAAAAATCCCTAATATTCTCCCAAATTTATGTGATACTCCTTTTATCCCACTTTATTCCACTTTTTGAATTACCTCAATTGGATCTTCTAGTCAAAAGTTATGCAAATTTTCAAAAAACAAAAACGCACCTTTTAAAACCCTGATTTGGAGACTGTTCTGCTAGCCGACCTTTCTTTTGTTGTAGCTTTACAATTTTGGCCCTTCTAAGTCTAAAATTTTAGCATGAGGTATCTTGATGTGTCTTGTTTCCAACACCATGGGTTATACCAAGATTGGATTCTCCAAGATAATTCTATGATAAATTTCCCAAGATGTGTTGATGTTTTCCCTTTCAGGAGAACGAACTTGTACGTCCTACCACATGTCACTGTGTTCACTTCAGAAATTGAAATTTTCATCAGTAAAACTTCGGTCTTTACCCTAATCAATGGAATAGGTATGACTCAATTTGGACATTTGTAGCTTCAGATATATTAGTTTTCCCAAGAACACTTGTTTTAGATTAAAATCTCGACCAACCAAAAACCCTAATTTCCTGAGAAAATACCTTTCAAAGTACAAAGAATAAAGGGATTAAATTTGTAAAAAATATACTTAACTATTCTTCCTTTGTATTGTAAAACTTTCAGAACCTGAAACCAATAAACAAAAAATTGGAATGCAAATGCCAAGAAGGCCTATTTCAGACTAGTTTAATGACTAGTGAAAAACCCTAAATTGAATATAATGTATCTCCACAAATTTAACGAATCAAGATATGAAATTTGGACCCAAGTTATCTCTATATGTCTCCTCTACACCATATAAATTCTAGATTCTTAAAACTTCCAGAAAAAAAAAAATTGTAGCAAAAAAGTCTAAAATATGGGGGTTCTCCTCTCATTTAAAAATATTTCACCAGGATTGACGGCATCGGGGCTCTTCTCTTACCAGCAGTCGACTCCCAATATTTTTCTCCTTCCGACGATTAATGATGATGTTGGAGCCCAACGTTCGACGAGGGATCTCCAATCCTCGGAATCATCCACAGGCGCCCGTGGAATCCGATGTTGTGTATGACAAATTGTTCGTGGTTACAATTATTACCTTTTCGATCTTGGACAGCTTGAAGATCGACTTCCTTGAATTCGAGAGGCCACATGTATTCTTCCCAGAGTTTGTTCATATTGCCTAGCAATGTCGAAGATCTAGAACCAAAGTATTTGTCCATGCGATTCAAACCAATGACCAGATTTTCCTCACAACTCTATCAAGGTGATTCAAACCAATGACCAGGTGTTCCTCTCACAACTCTATCAACTCCATCTATGTATTTGATTTCCATCATATTTTTAACTGAGTTAATTTTATAACTACACACATTATCATTTCAAAATACAACGCTTTATTGTTTTTCTATAATTTTAATGGAGTTAACCATTGAAAAAAAATTATAAGTTTTATTAATAAAAGTAAGTTCTACCAAAACAAAAAATAATAGTAATAATAATATTTTAAATAATTTGAAAAAATAATATCACACTATAGTGTTCTCATAAATTTATAAAATTCTATAAGTTATTTAGTGGTGATTCAATATGAACATATAAGTTATATTTTATTGAAATTAAAAAAATGTTTTTAAAGAATTATATATATATATATATATATATATATATATATATATATATAATTTAAAAATAATGTAGGATTAACCATCATCTAGATGAGGTGATGATGGGGGTTCGGCTTTAGGTGGTGAGCTCGATCACCACTTTGCTCAACCTCAAGACTACACGTGTCAAGTGATGGTTGAAGTGTTGTGCACGAAGAGACGGTGGAAGGTTGTATGTCATCGTCTACCCTTGCACATTGATGATGGAAGGGCGCTTCAAACCAGGGCATACTAGGGGTACGAAGGCGATAGGAGGAGGATGTTGTAGAGAAATGGTAATCAATGTCGGGTTTTTCACATGACCGGAATAGAACACATACCATCTAGAATGATTAAGTAGGAGGATAATCATTTTGAGTGGATGATCATGATCCAAACATAGGAGATTTGTTATAATGAGCGAAAGGATGACACAGGTATCATTTTTCAGTGGAAAATGCTCCCTAGTTTTGTCAAGGAATATACTATCTATGTGGGAAATTATTGGAAGTTATTCATCCTGCTAGTGTTTTTGAGCCTCTCCTCGTATTTCCTCTGGTTCTCCCCTGGGGTTGTTTTCTCTTGGGAAAGAGTGTCAGGTTGTTGAGGTGGAGGGGTTTTATGTTTGACTAAGGCGGGAAGCCTAAGTTGGAGGTGTAAAATCTATTCGATCATTGCAGAGACATGAGGCGCTAGCAAGAAAAGGGCTCTTCACAAAGCATTCTCAGAAAGAGACTACTCAACATCAACTTTGAGGCTCTTCAGGTACTTCTGATTTATGTGGCTATATTTTTAGGCTTATTTTTTCTCTTGTTTGTGCATTGAGCCTTGGGCTCTGTCTTAGACTCTTTATGCTCGAAGGGTTTAGTCCTAGAGGTGGGAAATCTAGTGTCAAACTAGTGCGCTTGCAATCTTAAGGGCAGTCTTCGTGTGGTAGTGGTAGTTTCTCCAATCAGTTCATTTGTTATTTCTATAGTTTTCTAGTGTAGATGTGTCCACATTATGTTCTTTCTGAGTGTGACCAGAAGCATGTTGACCCTTTTGACCCTCCTAGAGGTGGGCCTTCCCCTTTGGCTTTTTGGGGACTGGGTGTTCATATGGTGGGGTTGTATGAATACTAGTGCTCTTGATAGTCCCTAGTCCCTCCTCACTAAGAATGTTTCTTGCAATGGTTGACGAAAAATCCTAGGATCTACCAAAGTCAAGTAAGAAAGGAACTAAGCATAGGAGGTCACAAAAACCTCTGGTCCAAAGGAGGACCTCACAAAGAGCCTAGGGCACAACGGGTTGAGAGAGATACTCAACAGGCTAAGCTAATTAATGACAAACACATTCCACTAAAAAAAACAACGAATGGACAATTTAGTTGGCAGAGAGAAAATCAAAAGCAAGGAGACCTCGAAGCAGATAATACAGAAAGAATTCCATGATTGGGTTGAAGACATAGGGTTTACTAGATCTGGGGACACCAAAGTCTTTAGGGCGATGGAGTTATATTGGCTCGCAAAAATGTTGGTGGCTCTATCAATGGATGACGAAGAGGACAGGAAAATGGAGACCTTGGAGAGAATCAGAAGGCTTGAAGCCAAGTTCTTCAAGGTACAAGATTAGGACCCTAACAATAATGATGAATTAGTCAATGTCATGGGCACCTCAGTTTCTCAAGGCACAAGTGCAAATCCAATCACCATTGACAAATATGAGTGTGTGTATGAGGAGAAGCATGGACCTCTAGGTATTGGTGAATCTTACTAATCCTCCATATGCCAACTATAAAATGTTTGGCGATATTTTTGTAAAATATTCAAATTCCTAAGGATTTTATATAGTTTGTATAAAATTTTGGCGATTTTTAAGGTAAAATAATTTTATCCTATAGAATTTGGGCGAATCACTTTTAGAATAATGAATCTTTTTGGGGGGAAAAACCTTGGAAAATTGGCCCATAAGTGAAATTTAGCCCCTAAAATTATCCATGGTGTTGGAGGGCCTTCTAAGCACACCCTAGTCCTAGTCAAAACTTATATTTTTATAAATTTTTATGTTATTAGTAAGGCATGGTATTTCTGTTTATTTTCAATCCTCATTTAAAACAGTTAGTTGTCAAAACTTATATTTTTACAAATTTGTATGTTATTAGTAAGGCATGGTATTTCTGTTTATTTTCAATCCTCATTTAAACAGTTAGTTGATATTTAGACTACCAATAATATTGAAAATTTGATAAAGACATATCAATTTTTTTTTAGAAATTAGTTTTTTTTAAATATAAGTTTTTATGTTATTAGTAAGGCATGGTATTTCTGTTTATTTTCAATCCTCATTTAAAACAGTTAGTTGATATTTAGACTACCAATAACATTGAAAATTTGATAAAGACATATCAATTTTTTTTTAGAAATTAGTTTTTTTACATCATAAATATATAAGTAATTAGATTTCAAAAAATATAAATAAAAAATAAAGATATTAAATAATGAAAAATTAAGAATATAAATATCCACATTAAAACTTCTTCATAATTACTTTATCGATATCTCTTTTAAATACTTTAAATCGATTCACCATTATTAAATTGATTCATCTATTTGAGTATACATACTCTACCCCTCTTTGGATTTGAACTTGTAACCTCTTAAGAGGAAACACATGTTCTTAACCATTAGACCCACTTCAGCTGTATAATTTCTAGTAATTAAACAAGTTATTAACATAAAATTATTTAAATCACATGTTAAATTCAATTAATTAATGTTAAATTCAATTATTAATATGGGATAATATTTTCACATCAATGTTTATTACGATAATGGAGTGATTAACTCCTACTTATCTTGTGTTTATGAGTTTTTTATTCTCAATATTTAAGAGATTGTTGTAGATCTAGTTAGTTATGGGAGATCTTCTCTAACTTAGTCTTATATTTTAGTGTATAATTGAGATATTCTCTCAACATCTTCTTCTATATTAAAGATAAGTTAAATATTATAACAATTTATAAAATATTTATATTGGAGTCACAATCTATTATAAATAATTCAATTTTATTTGTGTATAATAATGTCGCATCTCATATTTTTATTTTATGAGATATGATGTAATCATTCCCTAAACATAACTATCCCTAAACATGACCAGGCAAAGAGTATCTTTTCATAATAGACAAAATACAAAACCTCACATAATAATGTGGCATTAAAGTTGATAAGGACTACTCAAACAAAAGAAACATTTTTCAATTAAAGCTGGCTACAAAAGAGAAATAGTGAAAAAAGTAGGCAGTGTTAAAAGATGAGTTCATGTCAAAGTAGTTGTTGGAAAGCAGGAGCATTTATCTGCATAAACAGAGATTTCCTAAAAATAATCTATTTTTTATTTAAATCTTAAATTTAAGATATATTGGTTTTATTTTGATATAATAAATAAAATTTGTTATTATAATAACAAATGTTTGATAGTTAAAAATATATTTTTTCTAATTAAAAACTTATAATTTTACATTAAAAAAATTAGGTATATATATTTTCACATAAAAGATCAATAAAACGAGATGAAAAATGCCTAATAATAAATTATATAGTAAAAAAATAAAATAAAAAAGTATTAAATAAATTATATATATTTAAAAAATAAAATAAATAAATTATATATATGAAAATCTACCCAGTAAATTTGACCAAGTATTAAACCTGTCATGTAAATCTATAAAGTAAATCTGTTCATGTGAATCTCTGAAGTAAATTTGTCAATAACTTTAAAAAAATAATCGAATATGTTCTCAAAAGTGAAAATAGACAGAAGAATTCTCAAAAGTGAAGATAAACCAGAAGAAGTAAGTATAGGGCGTTGCTTAACTGTTCTAAGCAATGGTTTTTTTTAAGTAGGTACAGACAGAGGGCATTGTGTAACTGTTCTACGCAATATTTTTGTTTTTTTTAACTGTAGTTACAAAAACGGTTAACATTACAAAAACCTTTAACATTCTGTTCCATTAACTGGTTTTTACAGTTAGTGGAACGGTTAGCATTACAAAAACTTTTGACATTCAGTTTTATTAATTGGTTTTTTTAATGGTTTTATAAATTGTCTTACAAAATTATTATTTTTTGTTGTTTAAAATTAATATTCAGAAATAGATTCAACTTATTATAAAATCAAAATCATTATTTTTTGTTGTTTAAAATTAATATTCAGAAATAGATTCAACTTACTACAAAATCAAAATCATTATTTTTTGTTGTTTAAAATTAATATTCAGAAATGTGAAAAACTTTGAGGCACTCAGATTATACAGAAAATTAACATTCAGAAATTTGAAAAACCTTGAAATACTCAGATTATACAGAAAATTAACATTCAGAAATTTGAAAAACCTTGAA
The DNA here is from genome assembly GCA_009831015.1 of Picea engelmannii. Classification (NCBI taxonomy): domain Eukaryota; kingdom Viridiplantae; phylum Streptophyta; class Pinopsida; order Pinales; family Pinaceae; genus Picea; species Picea engelmannii. Next base: position 174,651 of record ML802579.1, on the reverse strand, counting down.
ATACTCAGATTATACAGAAAATTAACATTCAGAAATGTGAAAAACCTTGTAAAACTCACAAAACTTTAAGACACTCAGATTATACAGAAATAATCACTCAAATCTATCACTCAAATGAAATCAAACTCAAATCTCAAACAAAAATACCTAAAATTATGGCAAAAAAAAATTCATAAATCATTTTATAAAAAATAAATAAAAAGACACAAGTTATTTGATAAAGAGTTTAAACTACGGCCAAACGGAGTGCTCTGAAGAATAGTGAATAATTTAAACAGAGTGCTCTGAAACTATTCAGTGAATAATTTATTGTAACATTTTATTTTATTTTAGTTATTAATCAATTAGCCAAACAAGCAATACATCACGAGTTCCATTCCCGACAAAACAACAATTTAAGATTAAAGACTTCAGAATTACGAAGTGTTAACAGTTACTCAGGGTGTCCCGACTTTCTTATCATGGATGCCCTTAGCTGGAAGCCTGAAGCCTGGAACAATAAAGCAAAAATAACTATACTCATATCACGACGAAAGACCTTTCCTTTAAAGATAGCTATAATACGACGAAAGATCTTTCCTTTTCACTTTATTTCGAGGGACAAGGGTTATTTTTCAGCCAAGAAATCCGGTCTGCCTCCACACCGCGTTTCGAACCCGGCTCATGTCTCGGCCCTTGAGCCCGACGCCTATCCGGCAGCGAGCGTGCTCCCTCGCCAGGTACTCGTGCGGCGGCAGCCTCTCCTCCTCCTCCTCGTCGCCGGCCATGCCGACATCGACGGTAACGGGGTTCTGCTCTTTCCGGTGGTCGACTCCCAGTATTTTGCTCCAGTCCGGCACGTTAACGGGCGCCGATTGATGATGATGTCGGAGCCTGGCGTCCGACTCGGAATCTCCAAACCTCGGAATCATCCGCAGGCTGCCGTGGAATCCAGTGCTGTGTATGACAAATTGTCCGTGGTTACAATTATTATCTTTGCGATCTTGGAMAACTTCAAGATCGGCTTCCTCGGTGTCGACAGGCCACAGGTCTTCTTCCCAGAGCTCGTTCATATTGCCTGACGACGTCAGAGATGACGAACCGAAGTATCTATCCATCCGATTCGAACCAGTGACTAGCCGATTCTTGATCATGTGGGCGGTCAGCAGTTCGATCCTCGCCAACGCCAACCAAAATCCAACGTCTTATCATCCCAAATCTGATATTTTTTCTTGATTTTGATTTTCCGCGGAGGATTCTTCAACAGATCGTTTCCAGAGCCAAGCAATGAGCGCCTTGGGCCTGCTTCGAATCCCCTCGCGGCAGCCGCCCSTKCCCATCTCTYCMGGCCTCCACACTCAAAACCCGCAACGAACCTGCCATTTATACTGATCTCTCCCTCCCGCATTTCATTTCATTTTGCACGCATTTCGCTTCGATGACACGTCATGGAGCGCACTACATATTGTGAACTGCCACGCGTCATTTGTAATTCGTATGAAAGCTACCGAAGTGGACGGAATCTTTCCACTTGGATAGCCCACATACAACAGAAGGTGGGCCCACCTGCAGGGGCCTTATGTGGGGCTACAACTTTAAAGTGTCCAGAGATTGGTCCACAAAATTTATTTTGTGAAATTGAAGACTGAGGATGGAGATTCTCCACACGTTGTTGTCAACCTGGGCCATGACATTATCATCATCATTTTTTAAATACCACCTTCAGAGGTTCATATTTTATTTCCTCTTAAAAATGTGTTTGTCCATTTCATTGGCAGATCCCATTTATTCAAGATTTGGTACTTAGTTAACAATACTTTAATGTAACAAAATTTATTATAACTGTTTTAAATTAAACAAAATAATACAGCTCCTCTCTTCCCTTGCTACAAAATTTTGGGCAAAAACTCTCGGTGCATATCTTCTTTCATATCTTCATGTCTTCTCTTAGTTGGTGCAGAGTTTCTTTTTCCTTTGATTTTCGATGGGTTGAGCTAACAATCATTCTTTGTTTTGAGGGCACTCACTTACTTTTTTGCTCAAATTTAAAACCATATTTCTCAACGTTTCACAATGTACTTCTAATGTAACTATTTGTTATTTCTGTTCAACTAAGGCACCCATTATTGACTCAAATTGTGAGAGATCTTGGCATTCATTACCATGAACCTTTGTAGTGAGTGAGGAAAGGGAGGTCCTATTGCATTGAATTTGCTACTCGTGATTTTGTAAAACCCTTCTTACCTCTTGCAACGCCTTGTAATCCATTGAAATGGGGAAAAAACCAAACACAACATCGAATAGAAAACCAGGATACCAGACTAATTCCAAGAGCAACAAGATTTTAAGAAACCAAACAATTTTCCTAACTGCGTGTAACATATCCAAGTGAGTCATGTTACCTCTATTCTTTTTTCTCTGATAGCACTTTGTAATGTCCCCATTACCAGTAGATTCAATAGAAATAGAATTGTTACCATTTAATAACAATATGCCCTACATATGATTACAATTATGTAGTATTGTAATTCAAGCATAAATATGTGTAATAAAACATACATAATTTATATAAGCATTTTACTTGGTAAATAACATAAAACACAGATAAAATAACACTTATCTTTTAAATAAATCACCAATTGTGTGCATACCTCAGTCGTTCCTCCCAACCATATACTTTGTTGCTCATAAAATCTCAACAGCAGGTCACCCCCGAGTTGAGGTTAGAAACTCCATCGGAAAAATGCTTCCTAAGCCAGGCTAGGATCTACCAACAACTAAATATTCTCAGGTCAAGGTGTCAACTGCTGCAACTAGCCTACAACCTCTCATTTCCCATAACATGTCCTACCCCAGGTAGTGTGCCCCTTCTCTGCTCAACAATCCTTCAACCGCCCCACTTCCCTTCCAGAGCTTCAAGAACATGTCAGATAGAAAGTCTCAAAGCTTTGTAGTTATTTCCCAACGCACAGGGAAAACAATTCCCAATAGCTCTCTCACCTAGAGAGAGAATGCTCACGGGCCTGACAACCCACTTCTTCAGAATGAACATAGACCTAACAACCTGCTTCTTCTCCTCATACTAACCATATTTTACTCGTTACAATCAACTCCAAGCTCCCAAAGTACAGTACCAAAAGTTGGATGCCCAGAAGAGTACAGATGGTTCCCCCTTTGAATTAGAGAGTGATCGGATGATGGGATGATGGGAAAATACACTAAGTTCCCACAATATAATTGTATGTTCCCAACTTGACACTTGTCATGATGGGAACTACATGGTCCCCACTTGGTAATACGTTCCCCATCCTAAGAACTTAGGATAAAATATCATATAACTTAGACTTTAGGAAATATTAACGTAATATTCCCTTGGGCTTAAGCCCCCTCGGCTTAGCCCCTCTTCCTATTGTGACGTCCCCGACCCTCAACACCTCCGTTGGGCAACGCTACCCAAACACCTTGTCTTCTACAGACTAGCTCTGATACCAATTTGTGATGTACCCGACCACCAACAAGCCAGGAAATGCCATCGTGGAACATACACACACACACACACACACACACACACACACATATATATATATATAACATACATTTCTAATGAAATTAAAAACATATTACACAGAGTTATTGCTACCATACAGACTCAAATGGAATTGAAAGTAATTCCTACATGCAATGGAACACATGATAATATGTCAAGAATCAGAGACATGCATATCATACATAATTAAGCACGAAAATGATACTTATCTTTTAATTGGGGTAAAACCACCAACTATGTGTAGACCTTCCACGAACCTCCTAGCCTTAGACCACATTGCTCATCACTCTTTCAATAGTAGGTCACCCCTGAGTTGGGACTAAACTCCACTGGGCAAGGGATTCCTAGACTAGGAAAGGTCAATAGGGAAGTCACACAGTTTAAGAGGAAGGATTCTCTCCTAGGAGCCACTTACGCCCACTACTCAAAGACTCTCATTCCCCACATGCCTGTTCCACCTTAGAAGTATACACCTTCACTATCACACATTTTATCGACTGCTCCACCTCCCTTACCTTGGGCTTCAGCAACAGGCCAGACCAGAATTCTCAGAGCTCTGTAGCAGCTACGAGACTCCCTCTAGAAGAACTCACTTCCTCAACACACTCTCTCACCTGGAGAGAGTTACTCACAAACCTGACAACTTGCTTCTTCAATCCACAACCACCTCTCTCATCTAGAGAGAGATTTTCTCATAGGCCTGACAACCTGCTTCTTCAATCCACAACCACCTCTCTCACCTAGAGAGAGAGTTGCTCACAGGCCTGACAACCTGCTTCTTCAATCACAATACCTAATTTGGGTAAGGCAATGGATGACTCAGTAATTTACAGAGGTGCAAAAATGGTCACGGTTTCAACAATGGCGGAATTTGACTGGTTGTGGGCTTGCTCAGTGCGTTATTGAACTTGTGGGAAGAGATGGGGCAGATTGGCCTAGCATAGCGAAGATGATGAAAGCGTGAGAGTCAAAATTCTCTGCGTGAACTTACATGCCTCTGTGTGCATGAGTGTCTGAGTGAGTGTATGCCCTCCTCCCTCCCTCCCCAACAACAAGAATTCCCCCTTAAGTATGCATGTGCCTGAGCTGACACCTATCGCTCATGAATCACGTTCCTTACCCTTTGGAAGTCACCCGTCCTTCCCCCAGGAACTTAGGATAAAAAATATCCTTTTTAAACAGCTTTTGGAATAATAATAATTTATTATTCTCTTGGACTTAAGCCTTTAGGCTTAGCCCCTCTTTGCAACCTCTCAGCCCCCTCTCCCTTACCCAGCCTAGTGGAGCTTAGTCCCCCATCACTCTTTCTTCGTGGTCAGTCTACATGCAACGATGTTTTTATATTAATAATATGAATATTTACATGTACAAAACATGCTCCTCGCCTTTAACACCTAGGCTCTCTGACCTACTAACACATAAGCCTATCAACTTATAATTGCTCGTCTCACCAGCCTACAAAACATGTTTACAATTCATAATACAATTGAGGCTCGTCCTTGGGGTATTACAATTCCGTCCCCTTATTTTTGCACTCTCCTTAGTGAAACTCATTTACATAACATCAACAAGATTTTCAAAATCTTCAAAAAGATGCGGGTATTCTTCCCGCATAACATCCTCATGCTCCCATGTCGCGTCTTCAGGACTGTACCAGGTCCACTGGACCTTTACAATCCCTATGGCTCGATTCCGAAGTTGTTTTCTCTTTCAGTCCAATATGCGCACTAGATGCACTTGCAAGATGCCTTCTTGCTCCACCTGAATCACATTCCAATCAATAACGTGATCAACATCAGGTATATATTTCTTAAGCAATGAAACATGAAACACATTATGTACATTCATGGATGCAAGCATATATGCAATTGGTCCAATCATTTCTAGGATTTCAAATGGCCCACAATATCTGGCTACCAACTTGGAACAGTTTCCCAGCTTTAGGGAGCGTCTGTTGGGTTTCACTTTCAAGAAAACATGATCACCCACTTTAAACTCTCTATGGGTTATGTTCTTATCAACATAACTTTTCTGCTTGTCTTGGGCAACCTTCAAATTTTGCTTAATCTTTAACAGTTTCTCTTCCATTTCCCTAAGCAACTCTGGCCCAACTATTGCTCTATCAACTTGATTATCCCTTCTTATTGGAGCGTTGCACTTTCTGCCATAAAGTGCTTCAAACGGGCTCATCTTTAGTGATTCTTGATACCCATTGTTGTAGGCAAATTCTACCAATTGTAGGTAGTCTTCCCATTTATATTGTTTGTCCATCACATACATCCTTAGTATATCTTTTATCACTTGGTTCACCCTCTCTGTCTACCCATTAAACTCAGGATAATAAGAAGTGTTGAACTTCAGATTCGTCCTGAACCCTTTGAATAACCCTTTCTAGAACTTTGAGGTAAATTTCGGGTCTCTGTCAGACACAATTGTCTTGGAAATACTGTGCAATCGTGCTACTTCCCTTATATAGATATCAACAACATTAGCTGCCTTGTGAGTAGTTTTCAATGGAATAAAATGGGCAACTTTCGTAATCTTATCCATCACCGCCATGATGGAATCATGTTGCTTGCTTGTTCTAGGCAATCCTGTGATGAAATCCATTGTCACCACTTCCCACTTCCAAACGGGAATGGGTAAAGGCTATAGCAACCCTGCTGGGTGCCTACGTTCAGCTTTGACCTTCTAACACTCCATACATCTGGCGATGTATTCTACAATTTAATTCTTCATACCTGGACAAAAGTAATGTCTCTTGACTACTGCCATTATTTTCTGATATCCAGGGTGTCCAGCATAAGGCACATTATGCATTTCTTTCAAGATCATAATTCTCAATTCCTGGAAATTAGGTACATAAATTTTGTTTTTGTACAAGAGTGTTCCATCAACTTCCATTTATAATCTTCCCTTTTCTGTAGCTTTGTTATCATTTCCATGTACTGCAAATCTGCATTTGCAGCTTCTGAAATTCTGCCTTTAATATCAGTTTGATACATGCTAATGGTCATAGCATGTAGTTCATGCACTCTTCTATTGAGTGCATCAACCACTTTGTTCTCCTTTCCTTTGATATGCTTGATATCAAAGTGATCCAGGTGGATATCGGTGGCCACCCACCTTCTCCAACTGGCCCAAAACATGTTTCTGGCAATTTTGGCAATTTACTATTTTTAGCAGTTTTTAACTTCTGGGGCCATTTTGAGGCCTTAAACGACGTTTTTTGGGAAAAAGGGGAGCAACATGGATCTTAGATCAATGTTGCTCCAGCCAAAAGTTGTAATTCTCAGATAGATCTTTCCAACGAGCTATCATACGCCTAAAACGAAGATCGTATGCAAAAGTTACGACCCCGGGAAGTTGATGCACCAACTTACCCAAACGGGGCCCACCTGACTTTTGGCGCTTCATCTCCTAGGGTTAGGTTTTTGGATGTCTAGGACTTTTGGCATTCCTATCATTTGTAAAAAGGCCTTCCGAGCCTCATTGTAATCATCTTCTTGCGAATGCGAGTAGCCGTCACATCTCTTCTCAGA
>ML802579.1:156944-167533 GCA_009831015.1 Picea engelmannii | reverse complement strand
TAGAAATCGTGTATTACTGTATCTCTGTGTTTATGGTTGCATCTCTGATATATTTCTGTTATATTACTGGATATACGAGATATCTCTGTGCATTTCTTTATTATATCTCCGCTCTCATTTCGTGCCGAAAATAATCCGGATCACAAAGTCATACTCACAAAGGAATTCCAACCATCTACTCTCCCTAGCATTTAAGGTTGGATGATCAAACAAATACTTCAGACCATTGTGGTTTGTCCTTAGTTCAAACCTCCTTCCCATGAGGTAATGTCTCCATTTCTTCAAAGAGTGTACACTGGCCGCCAACTCCAAATCAAGGATGATTTTAAGAATGGAAATTTATTTTAAAATGTAGAAACCTTCGCGAATATTACTAATCCTTCATATGCCAACTATAAATGATTGGCGATATTTTTGTAAAAATATTCAAATTTCTAAGAATTTTATATAGTTTTTATAAAATTTTGGCAATTTTTAAGGTAAAATCATTTTATCCTATAGAATTTGGGCGAATCATTTTTAAAATAGCGAATATCAATTTTGGAAAAACCATGGAAAATTAGCCCATGAGCGAAATTTAGCCCCTAAAATCATCCCTGCTCCAAATCATGAGTTGCATAGTTCTTTTCATGCTCTTTCAATTTTATGGAGTCATAACATATTACAAACCCATTCTGGCTGAGGACTCCTCTCAATCCTTCTTTTCATGCATCTATACACACTACAAAATCTTCATTCGAATCTGCAATCCTCGGGATTGGAGCATTGGTTAACAACCGCTTCAATTGTTGGAAGCTTCTCTCACATTCTTTTGTCCAGTGAAATTTCTTCTCCTTCCTTTGCAAGGAATTGATGGGGTGAGTTATCCTTGAGAACCCTACAATGAACCTTCTGTAATAGCCATCTAGACCCATAAAGAATCTGACTTATGTCACATTCTTTGGTGGTGACCATTCTTTGATGGCTTCAATCTTCTCAGGATCCACGACTATCCCATCCTTTGTAATGATATGTTCTAAATAATGGATCTTCTCTTGGCATACAGTTGGTTCTCTCTTAGCACTTTCAACACCATCCTCAGATGATGTTCATGCTCTTCCTCTGACTTGGAATACACCAGGATGTCATCTAAAAATACTATGACAAACTTGTCTAGATATTCTCTGAATACGCCATTCATTAGGCACATGAAAACAATGGGTGCATTTGATAATCCAAATGGCACCACTGTGAATTCATAATGACCATACCTTGTTCTAAAGGCGGTCTTGCTAATGTCTTCATCCTTTATCCTTACCTGGTGGTATCTTGACTTGAGATCTATTTTTGAAAATATCTTGGCATCCTTCAACTGATCAAAGAGACCATCGATCCTTGGAAAATGATACTTGTTCTTAATTGTCAATTTGTTCAAATGTTTGAAATCGATGCACAATCTCAACGCCCCATCTTTCTTCTTCATAAACAAGACCAAGGCACCCCAAGGTGACACACTTGGTCATATATACCCCTTCTTCATAAGTTCTTCGAGCTGCAATTGCAGTTCTTTCAGCTCTAGTGTACTCATTTTGTAAGCAGTTTTTGACACTGGAGCTGCTCCAGGCATCAGGTTTATAGAGAAATCAATATCTCTCTTCAGGGGTAGTCCGGGTACCTCCTGGAATACATCTTCAAAATCCTTTAATATTTCATGGTCTGCAATATTTGACACCTTATCCTTAGGTGCTTCCTCCATATGAGCTGCAAATAATTGACAACCCTTCCTATAACGCTTCTTCAACTGCATTGCTGAGATTTCTCTGATAGTAACTGCCCTTGGGATTCCCTGCACTTTCCTTGGGTTTCCTTTCTCATCTAGGCAAGTGAATTCCTTTTTACGACAGTCTAAGATGGCATGGTTTTGGTCCAACCAATCCATCCCAATTAGAGTGTCATAGGAACCTAAAGGTAAGATGTTCAATTCGGCCCTTGTGCTCAGTCCATTCATGTCCACTGGACATAACTTAACCAACTCAACAACCTTTCGCTTGGTTCCTGTAGCCAACTGCACTAACCAAGATTTTCCATGCTTGCTTCTTGGCAAATGCAAACTTTCCACCACTCTAGGATCTATATAACTATGACTAGCTCCTGAATTAATTAAAATAATAATGGTTTGGTTATTGATCATACCTTCAACTTCAATCATATGTGACTGATATTTTTCTTGCTTGTTGTCCAAGGATGCATAGATCCTTGGTATTCTACTACCCATGTATTCCACTATTTCTACCTGTTGAACATTGTGGAAAACTCTCACATTGTCATTTCTGTGGGGGCAATCTCTGCACCTATGATTTCCTTTACAACCCCAACATTCCATAGGTGTTTGTCTTGGCATTTGCCCACCTACTTCAGCCTTCCCGGGCTCTCTAAAACTTGGCTATCCTTGAGGGCTATTTCTGAAAAAGGATGGCTTAGCTCCCTTCTTCCTCTGATCCATCTTGAATTTCTTCTTGTCTTCCCAAGCCTTCTAGAAAGTAGTATTTTCTCCTTGCTACTCATATAAGCATTTTTCTCTCCTTATAGTTTCTTCTATAGTTATAGGATCATCATAATGGATCTTGTCATTGATGGTAGATGGTATTCCACTCAGACACCTTTGAATTTTGACAGTCTCATCTTTGATGAAAGGGACATACTTCAAAAATTCCAAAAACCTTCGTTCATAATCATCAATGGACATGATACCCAACTTGAGTTCAAAGAACTCTTTTATCTTTCTGTCATAGTATCTCTTAGTAAAGTATTTCTTTTCAAAATACTTCTTGAATTCGTTCCAAGTAACATTTTTCTCTTTAATGTGTTGCATCTGCACAATTTGATCCCACCACATGGATGTCTTTCCTTTCAGTTGATACATTGCAATTCTTCCTTCTGCATGAGAGGAGTAATCCTATAGTTGGAAATATTTCTTCATGCCAAGAAGCCATGTCTCGTCATCTTCCTCCTTCTTGTTCTCTCCATCAAATGTAGGTTGCTTAATCTTGTTCATTTCACCCTTCAATTCATCTACTCCAAATCTCCTATGCTTTCTGGTAGGGGGTGGGCTTGAACTATTGTGTGCTCTCCTCTTGGAGTGTCCTTGGGAGTGATGATGGTGTATACCAACATTCCTTGATTTCCTCTTCCCATCAGGGGACCTGTGATTTCCTGATTTACTAGAGTCACTCTCCTTATCCAATCTCCTTTCTATCCTTTCTAGGCTCCACATAAACTTTAGGTTGAATTCTCTCTATTGATCCCTGGCTTTCATAAGATTTCTGTTATCTTCTCGGTGAGTTTGGACATTTTTCTGCAATCTTTGAATGATTTTCATCATGTTTCCATCCTTATCTATCTCTTCTCCATGCCCATTGGAGTTCAATCCTTCAACTCCCAAATGGGCATCCATTCCTCTTGCTTCATTCTCTAAGATGGAAGCCTTTTGTGCCTCCTCCATTTCTCTGTACTCTGTGACAATTCGGTTTGGTTATGACAATCCTTGACTCTACAAACACAATGTGCAGTCAACCAAGATTTGTCAGGCCATCAGTCCTTAACAAATTCCACAGTATTCATAAACCAATCTGATTCAAGAAAATGTTTAGATTTCATTCTCTACGTTTCTTGATCAATCAAGAATCCCCGCAGATCTCTTCTTTCTGAGCTCTTCTTTGTTTTGCAACAATTTTCGGGCACTAGCCCCTTTCTCTTAGCCCCCAAACCATGCAACCATGGGATGTGGCCAAGCGCTAGGTCGATAGGTGCTTATTCAGGACTTCGGACCTACGACTTCAAAATATTTTAAAGCACATATCAACAGTCTCTTGGAGTTTCGGATTGACAAACTTACGGAGTAGGGAGGATTAACAATCCACGACTAACCAACATCCGACGACTGACACCCACTATGGAAATTCAGTCATTTGATCTCCGGGACTTCGGAGCTTCGGATCTTCGGAACTTCGGACTTCGTAAGTTTGTGCATAAACACGCCCCACTTCTTCTGAATTGTTAATCTCTTAACACTAACATGTCACCTTTGGTGAAATTATTACGTCTCGTCACCCCGGCGTTATGAAACTTTTGAAAGTTCTTTCTTTCGTTCCCTTATGAAACATTCTTTTGGAGTGTCAAGTCTCTAGATTTCACAACTGGAACCACGCGTTCACTAGGACCATCAGGGCCCCACCACCCATACTCGAGAGGAGGTCCTCATGGAGAAACATTAGAAATGGACACGTGGCCCACTCAGACAGGTGACACATGTCACATTCTCAGTGACATCTCAATCTTTGGTGGATATGAAACCCACTGACACATGGCACACATCCCATGTGTCCACATCATTCCCGATGACATCGTCATGAAACGTCACTCTAGAATTTCAGGTTTCAAAAGTTTTTACATCTGCTTCCTTCCAGTCTCCCGAATTCTAAATTTTCGGACTTCTTTACCCTCCGGGTCCACATAGTACAACTGTCACCAAATAATATGGTGGCACATGACATGACTAGGAAGGTCCACGTCACCCCTGGTGATGTCATCCTACCCCACTATGTCTGCTCTTTTTCTTTGGAACTTCGGGCTTCGAAAGTTTGTGCACCAACACACCCCACTTCTCCTTAATTCCGAAGTTACGATTTGTTGTGAGATCTATGACTCACAACCACTTGCGCATAGATCTGGTGGCTCGGATATTCCCTTCACCACACGTCTTACCTTATGATTTTGGCTTGATCTAATGGTCGAGCTCTTCTCCCCAGATCTACTGTGTACATCTCCTTTGGGACTTCGGATCTTCGCGCTTTGACCCTTCTCTTAGTTTTGCACCTAACTTCATCGAAGTTGTGGAGTCTGAAGGGCTTCCGGGTTAACCCTCCTGCACTTTCTCCAGATCTGACAATGTAAAGAATTCCCCTTTTCCGAATAGATCCTATGACCAACATTACTCTACGGCCCAATACCATGTATGTCGTGGTTTTATAATACCGCTACACCTCCTGAGCTTTGTTACATGGCCAAGGTAACTTCTTGGCACTCATGAATGTTATTAGGTTTGAAATTGGTTCCTATTGACACAATTTCCACCTAAAACCTTGGTTCTCATGACCACTTATCCGGCCCATCCAAGTTCAGTGCTTGAACCCATGGCTTTGAACTTGAATTTTGTCCATTTCTACAACAATTATTTTCCGAAACTTTTGTTTCACCTTCCACTAACATGGCCCATCCAGGCTTAGTGTTGAAACCATGGCTCTAATACCAATTCGTGATGTCCTCGACCCTCAACACCCCATCGGGCAACGCTACCCAAACACCTTGTCCTCTACAGACTATCTTTGATACCAATTTGTGTCATACCTGGCTGCCAACAGGTCGGGCAACGCCACCTTGAAAGATACACACACACACACACACACACACACACACATATATATATATATAACGCATTTCTAATGAATTTGAAAACAAATAACATAGAGTTACTGCTACCATACAGACTCAAATGGAATTGACAGTAATTCCTACATGCAACAGAACACATGATAATATTTCAAGAATCATAGACATGCATAACATACATAATTAAGCACGTAAATGATACTTATCTTTTAACTAGGGTAAAACCACCAACTGAGTGCAGACCTTCCATGAACCTCCCAGCCTTAGACTACACTGATCATCACTCTTTCAGGAGTAGGTCACCCCTGAGCTGGGACTAAACTCCACCGGGAATGGGATTCCTAGACTAGGCAAGGTCAATAGGGAAGTCACAAAGTTTAAGAGGCAGGATTCTCTCCTAGGAGCCACTTATTCCCACTGGTCACATACTCTCATTCCCCACATGCCTGTTCCACCCAAAGAGTATACACCTTCACTGTCACACAGTTCATCGGTTGCTCCACCTCCTTTACCTTGGGCTTCAGTAACAGGATGAACCAGAATTATCAGAGCTTTGTAGCAGCTATGGGACTCCCTTCATGAGAACTCACCTCCTCAGCACACTCTCTCACCTAGAGAAAGTTTCTCATAGGCCTGAAAACCTGTTTCTTCAATCCACAACCACCTCTCTCACCTAGAGAGAGAGTTTCTCACAGGCCTGACAACCTGCTTCTTCAATCCACAACCACCTCTCTCACCTAGAGAGAGAGTTTCTCACTAGCCTGAAAACCTACTTCTTCAACCACAATAGATAATTCGAGTAAGGAAATGGACGACTCATTAATTTACAGAGGTGAAAAAATAGTCATGGTTTCAACAATGGCATAATTTTACTGGTTGCGGGCTTGCGCAGTGCGTGAGTGAACTTGTGGGAAGACATGGGGCATACTGGCCTAGCATAGTGAAGATGATGAAAGAGTGAGAGTCAAAACTCTCTACGTGAACCTCCCTGCCTCTGCGTGCGTGAGTATCTGAGTGAGTGTATGTCCTCCTGCTTCCCTCCCCAACCGTAAGAATTTCCCCTTAAGTCTGCATGTGCCTGAGCCGACACCTGTTGCTCATGAAGCACGTTCCTTACCCTTTGGAAGTCACCTTTTCTTCCCCCAGGAAATTAGGATAAAAACATATCCTTTTTATACAGATTTTGGAATAATAAAAAATTATTATTCTCTTGGACTTAAGCCTTTAGGCTTAGCCCCTCTTTCCAACCTCTCAACCCCCTCTCCCTTACCAATCCTAGTGGAGCTTAGTCCCCCATCACTTTTTCTTTGTGGTCGGTCTACACACAACGATGTTTTTATATTAATAATATGAATATTTACATGTACAAAGTAGGCTTCTAGCCTTTAACACCTAGGCTCTCTGGCCTACTAACACATAATCCTACCAACTTATAATTTCTCAGCTCACCAACCTACAAAAACATGTTTACAATTCATAATACAACTGGAGCTCATCCTTGGGGTATTACACGTACAATGTTAAATTTGAACGTTTTTGCGATGAAGTAGAGATGAATTTTCATCGTCATAGAGTTGTTTTTGCAACCAAGATGATTTTTTTTTTCGCCGGAATTCATTCGTCGGTCTAGCGGCCACACATGGATCTTCACAAGTCTAGCGACTAGGAAATGAAGCCTATTCATAATAGGGAAAAGTTCGGCTAGCGATGAATGTTAGTCAGTAAAACGACTAATATTAGTTGCAAGAGTGACCAAGATAACCTTGACAAACTTAGTTAATAAACCACTATGAGTCACTAGAACAATGAATATTAGTCTCTAGAGTGACCAAACCATCAGTTAAAAAGGTCAAACAAAGGAGGATCAGTTAGTCTCTAGAACGACCAAGTGACCTAGTTTGCGACCAAATGACAATACAAGCAACTAACATGTTGGTCGCTCTAGCGATTAACACATTGGTATCTCTAGTGACTAACATGTTGATGTTTGCGACCAATTGGAAATACTAGCGATGGACATGTTAGTCGCTAAAGCGACCAATATTGGGTTTTTTTTTTTTTTTTAATTATGCCATTCACACAAGATCTTAACTAAATTTGATAACAGGTATTTAAGTGTGTCCAATCATGATGGTCATGTAATTGTAGGATCTTAACTAAACCTTGATTTCAAAATTGTTTGGATGATATGGTGGAACCATGTGAAAGGAGAACTTGATCAAACAACGCAATAAATCAAACAAATTGACAATATTGGAGTTGATAGAGTGAATACCATGTTTGAGGAACTCAATGTGTAGGTCTTCCTCATATGTAAATCTATTTTTATTGATCATGTAAACAACTCTCTTGATGTCTCCAAAATAAAATATATTACATGAGGTAGGGCTATGGGAAATTTGGATTGAGGATTGTATAGGAACATGATAAAGGGATGGAGAGGAAGGGCTATGGGAAATTTGGATTGAGGATTGTATAGGAACATGATAAAGGGATGGAGCAAGGGATAAAATGAATTACTGATATATATCTTGTGGGAGGGAAACCTGTCTAGGTAAAAGGGTGCACTTGAAGACTCTATGTCAATTGTAGAGGGCTTCAAGAAGCTCATGTCTCCTAATGGAAACAAAACCATATTTTTTTATGATAGAGGAGATGCTAGCAATATTTCTAAAGGTGAGGAATAGAGAAAGGGACATGCTAAATAGACCTTCCATGAACCTCCCAGCCTTAGACCACATTGATCATCACTCTTTCAGGAGTAGGTCACCCCCGAGCTGGGACTAAACTCCACCGGGAATGGGATTCCTAGACTAGGCAAGGTCAATAGGGAAGTCACAAAGTTTAAGAGGCAGGATTCTCTCCTAGGAGCCACTTACGCCCACTAGTCACAGACTCTCATTTCCCACATGTCTGTTCCACCCCAAGAGTATACACCTTCACTGTCACATAGTCCATCGGTTGCTCCACTTCCCTTACCTTGGGCTTCAGCAACAGGACGGACCAGAATTATCAGAGCTTTGTAGCAGCTATGGGACTCCCTTCATGAGAACTCACCTCCTCAAGACACTCTCTCACCTAGAGAAAGTTTCTCACAGGCCTGACAACCTGTTTCTTCAATCCACAACCACCTCTCTCACCTAGAGAGAGAGTTGCTCACATGCATGACAACCTGCTTCCTCAATCCACAACCACCTCTCTCACCTAGAGAGAGAGTTTCTCATTGGCCTGACAACCTGCTTCTTCAACCACAATAGATAATTCGGGTAAGACAATGGATGGCTCATTAATTTACAGAGGTGAAAAAATAGTCATGGTTTCAGCAATGGCTGAATTTGGCTGGCTACGGGCTTGATCAGTGCATGAGTGAACTCGTGGGAAGAGATGGGGCATATTGGCCTAGCATAGTGAAGATGATGAAAGAGTGAGAGTCAAAATTCTTTGCATGAACCTCCTTGCGTCTGCGTGCGTGAGTATCTGAGTGAGTGTATGTTCTCCTGCCTCCCTCCCCAACCGCAAGAATTTCCCCTTAAGTATGCATGTGCCTGAGCCGACACCTGTCGCTCATGAAGCACGTTCCTTACCCTTTGGAATTCACCTTTTCTTCCCCCAGGAACTTAGGATAAAAACATATCCTTTTTATACAGATTTTGGAATAATAATAAATTATTATTCTCTTGGACTTAAGCCTTTAGGCTTAGCCCCTCTTTCCAACCTCTCACCCCCCTCTCCCTTACCAATCCTAGTGGATCTTAGTCCCCCATCACTCTTTCTTCGTGGTCGGTCTACACATAATGATGTTTTTATATTAATAATATGAATATTTACATGTACAAAGTAGGCTCCTGGCCTTTAACACCTAGGCTCTCTGGCCTACTAACACATAATCCTACCAACTTATAATTTCTCAACTCACCAGCCTACAAAAAAATGTTTACAATTCATAATACAACTAGGGCTCGTCCTTGGGGTATTACGCGTACACTATTAAATTTGTGCGTTTTTGTGACGAAGTAGAGCCAAATTTTTGTCGTCATAGAGTTGTTTTTGTGACCAAGATGATTTCTTTTTTCATTGGAATTCATTCATCGGTCTAGTGGCCACACATGGATCTTCATTGGTTTAGCGACTGAGAAAAGAAGCCTATTCACAATAGGGAAAAGATCGGCTAGTGACGAATGTTAGTTGGTAAAACGACTAATATTAGTCGCAAGAGTGACCAAGACAACCCTGGCAAACTTAGTCAATAAACCACTATGAGTCGCTAGAACGATGAATATTAGTCGCTAGAGCGACCAAACCATCAGTTAAAAAGGTCAAACAAAGGAGGATCAATTAGTCTCTAGAACGACGAATATTAGTCGCTAGAGAGACCAAACCATCAGTTAAAAAGGTCAAACAAAGGAGGATCAGTTAGTCGCTAGAACGACCAAGTGACCTAGTCTGCGACCAAATGACAATACAAGTGACTAACATGTTGGTCTCTCTAGTGATTAACACATTGGTATCTATAGCGACTAACACGTTGATGTTTGCGACCAATTGGCAATACTAGCGACGGACATGTTAGTCACTAAAGTGACCAATATTGGGTTTTTTTTTTAAATTATGCCATTCACATAGGATCTTAACTAAATTTGATAACAGGTATTTAAGTGTGTCCAATCATGATGGTCATGTAATTGTAGGATCTTAACTAAACCTTGATTTCAAAATGGGTTGGATGATATGGTGGAACCATGTGAAAGGAGAACTTGATAAAACAACGCACTAAATCAAACAAATTGACAATATTGGAGTTGATAGAGTGAATACCATGTTTGAGGAACTGAATGTGTAGGTATTCCTCATATGTAACTCTATTTTTATTGATCATGTGAACAACTCTCTTGATGTCTCCAAAAGAAAATATATTACATGAGGTAGGGCTATGGGAAATTTGGATTGAGGATTGTATAGGAACATGATAAAGGGATGGAGAGGAAGGGCTATGGAAAATTTGGATTGAGGATTGTATATGAACATGATAAAGGGATGGAGCAAGGGATAAAATGAATTACTGATATATATCTTGTGGGAGGGAAACCTGTCTAGGTAAAAGGGTGCACTAGAAGACTCTATGTCAATTGTAGAGGGCTTCAAGAAGCTCATGTCTCCTAATG
>ML802579.1:97366-123958 GCA_009831015.1 Picea engelmannii | reverse complement strand
AATGAACAATAGTATAAGAGTTACACCAATACACCACAATACACCATGCACAATAAATGAGAAATAATCAATAGTTATTGTTCAAGGGAAGTAATGACTTCCAAAGGTAGCTACAGCTTCCAAATGTAAAGGGAGGGATAAACCTCCAAGAGGAAGATACAATCCTCCAATATCAAGAGAGATTTTAACTCTCCATCCTTTCCCCTTCCTTCCACCCAAGAATATATGAGAGATAATAAATATTTACATTAAATCATCGCAATCAACCAATCATCACATATAACTTGATAATGCTTCCTGAGACTTCTTCAATTTTTGCAATTCTTCAATTCTTGGAGTACTCTGATCCTGTAGATAATATTACTCGATGTATTCTCTGAAAATCCTCCAATTTTCACTCGAATCCTCCCCAAAAAGAGTTATAGAAAGAATGGTAGACTTTATTCAATTCTGGTCTATTTAGGAGAGTGAAATTGCACAGAATGCCCCGTGCTCAATAATTAACATCCGATTCTAAAACTCTCACACAAGAAACTACAGTCTGTACTATTTCCAATGAAATTTGTCCCACTTCATTTGGATATTCGATGAAGAATTTATGACTTTTTTACCCAGATCACTTGTTTATTGACTAGCTTCAGGACTAGTCACAAACCCTATCTTCCACAGAGTGTATCTCCATAATTATAGCGAATCAAGAGATGACATTTTTACCAGAGGTACCTTGATATGTCTTCTCAATACCATAGCAATTTCACCATCTAAATCATTCTATAAAAAAAAGTTATAGCAAAAATGGTAAGATGACATGAAAATAACATACCTTAGAACACATCACCAAAAGACTTCATCCTCCCTTGAAATTCAGCCTTCTTTTCTTCATATTTCCTCTGAAATTCGACTTGTATAAAATGAATGTATAATTATGTTTATTTATACCATTTATGTCACTTCCTTTTAACATTAGGGCCGATCTGACAATTTCTTATTTTGTAATTCTTTTCTTTAATTATCTTCAGGGCCTACATGAACTTCCTTCTTCAATTCTCTTTGTCATCTTCAAAAATTCATTTCTCCTCAACCATGAGGATCCACGTGATGTGCCACATACCATCAGAAACAACATGATGTATACTATCCATCCATGGGTCTTGTATCTGCATGTGCATTTTCCTTCATGTCCAAATACCTTCATCAATCTTGCGGTTTAAAACCCATGACTAGGGTTGACATCAATGACAACAACTAATATTCCAACAACTGATCAGTTCGATATCTACTAATTTGACATTGTGGGCAATTTGATTCAAATGCATATTGTCCATAATATATTATGTGATCATTGGGGCATGCATCAATAGCCTGATATTCCATTCCAATTTCTTTTAGAATGGTAGATAATTCTTGGTATGTGTGAGGTAACTTATTTGGTGATGGTAAGAAATATTCACCTATCAACCTACAACAACAATAAACAAAAAAAAAAAATCAATAATAAAAATTATGTTAATCATTATAAATATTGCATCCTTAATTTAGACATCAATTGACACTGAAAATAAAATATAATAAAAGTTGAAAATTGCATAAAACTGTAAAATTATGTTGCTTACCTTAGGATCTGTGTCATACATGTGTTTGACAAACCATTTGATACCTTCAAGTTGACCAACAACATTATAGCAGAGAGAACACTTTTTTTTGTGCCTTCATATAGGGATTCAGTGGCATTTTGAAGGATAGGTTTATCAAAAATATATTCATCATCATTGTCCTCATCACTGCCATCATTATCATCCTGCAAGTTGTCCTCCTCCATGTTGACATCATCATCCATTGGAGCATTATAAATGTCTTGGATCAATCTATTTGTCCCATCATCATCAACTGTATTATTAATATCATCATTCTCCATTGGAATAACGTGATCACCATTATCCACATGATTAAGTTCAACTTGTTCTTCAGTATTATCTCTATGAAAATGTCTCCTTCTAGGCGACATCGCATTCTTAGGATGAGTTTTCTTTAATAAAAACATTGGAAGCAATAAAATACAGTTAGAGTATATCAAAAATATTATTTTGAAAGATAAATTAAAAAAAAACAATTAATGTATAATACACTTAAAGATCTATAATAACTAATTACTTACCATGGGACGATATTCATTGCTCCCTTCAACATTCCCATTCTCCCTACAATGTTTTTCAACTATTTTTAAAGGTAATCTTCTTCCATTAAAACTCCTGCATTCACAACAAGGGAAATAACATTTCCCATCACCATGTGCCGCTTTAACATAACAAGCTCTCTTTTCTCGTCTAGAGTTGACATTGTAATTACTTATTACAACAAATCCATTGAAACATTATAAGTACAATATACAAATCTATTCAAATAATTTGGTATATATTTAGATATTTGTAATGAAAATTATACAGCATGTTCAAAAAAAATAAGGGACAAAGCATGAATCCTAAAATCATGAAACATTAATAAGAGGAGGTGGATCTATTATCAACCAAAATCACACTATATAATATTAAGTCCCTAATAAAAATTAGGGTAGCTTTAGAGATAGACAAGAGTACCGATGCCCAATATCAACAAAAAAGCCACTGCTCCTCACTTCTAGTTGGTTCTTTTCCAACTCAAGGGGGAAACCCTAAATGTAAATTTACTAAGGCAAGGATACTTAGATATTCAAGAAGTTTCATGAAATATAAGAACAAAATTAGAGTGATTGAATCTAATTAGAGTGATTGTAGCTGAATCAATAATCTTTTTACTCTATCAAAAGTGGATAAACCATAAAATCTTTCTAAGGAGTTAAAATAAACCATAAAATTTGATTTAAGGAGTGAAAATAAACCATAAAATAGTTCAATAGCACCAAATTACTAAATCACACAGAAAATTTTTAAGTACTAACCTTCAAAATCTCAGCTATGTAGAGTCTGATCAATTCAATGTTTCTCTTCTTGAAAGAGAATTGAAATCAAGATTTCATAAAAAACCATAACACCATTGTATCAGAACACCCAAATGATTTTTGCAACTGTAGAAAATGATTGTTGCAACTATAGCAAATTTGTCGTAACTGAGATCTATATAGGATTGATTTGTCGTAAATGACCGTTGATTCTCACACGTGCCATTGTTGGTCGCTATAGCGATTAACTGGGGGTTGGTCACTCTACCGACCAACTTTCATCATTAAAACGACCAACTTGGAAGGTTGGTCACTATAGCGACCAACATTTGGACCCCGAAAAAAAAAAGTATATTTAGTCCAAAAAAAGAAAAAAAAATACGACGAAATTTTAAACTGTTGTAATATTTTGTCATAATTTGCACCCAATGTAGTAGTGGTATACTCTTAGCCTCATTTCCCTCTAGTGGATTTCTATCCACCCATACTCATTTGTCTGATAGGTCTACAACAATGATGCATTTTTATCAATAATTCGAGTGTGATTACATATTACAATGATAGTCTCATTGGCCTTTAGTATCCAGGATTTCTATCCTATTAATCACACAGGCACTCCAGCCTCAGAACTTATATACAAAGGAATTTTGGCCCAAAGTATCCTGGATCACCAACCTATATGTACATTTACAATTGGGGTTCATCCTAGGGTATTTGACTGGCCCTGCAATCTCTTTGAGAATTTTCAAAATCAAACTTAAAATTTTAAATCTTGAAGACCCTGGACCCTCCAGAAGGTCAAACCACCCACCATCACATATAATGCTTCTTGGAAACAAGAGAAATATATAACAAGGAAAAACCACTTCAAAATGATGAAACCTAGAGACAAATTGAAAGGTTTCCCTTATAATTAAGAAGCATAGAGGTGAAGGTATACTAGATATGAATCTATTATTGAAAATCACCAAACCAAACAAGCACACAACCACAAGGAAGTCGACATAACCTCTTAACAACTAGTATATGAAGCTCTTCAACCAAAATCCAAACACGACAAGCCGACTTCCTCACTGTAAATCCATAATCCCGCCACAATTAAAATAAACACTATCCCCTATTTCAATTATGTTCTTAGCCATAGTGTCGAGCATGCAAAGGGGGTGCAATGGTCTAGTCAAATCACATGCTCTGGTTTGAAATTGCAACCTGAATGTGTGAAAGTGAAACCCAAATCTGTGAGACACGTTGAAATTAAATGCATTACCTCTCTCCTTTTCATACATTATAAAATGGCTAGGGAATGATTTGATGTTGAATAGTCCCATTTATCCTAAGAACCCCTTCATTTAAAATTGATGTTAGTTTGCATACAAGTTGGTTATTCTCCCTTAGATCATGCAAAATGAGATTTTTTGAAACTTCTCTACCTCTTTAAAAACCCGAGCTACAATGGACACTAGGGCATAATATGATTCAACCTAATTGTTAGATGATTTCCCTAAACTCCATGCGAATGTTGCTTTGGTTTTTCCTCTAGGATCTATGATGATTCCCTGCACGTACCACCCTATAGAAAAAGAAAAACAAACCCCTTAAAAGGAAGCCCAAGTCTAACCCAATTTTATATAAATAAGAAATCACACCTTTATATAAACAATATGAAAAAGTATAACATTTTGAGTATAAATATTTGAATTTTTTTACAACTCGGGAAAAATTGCAATTTTTATTATAAAAAAAAATGTAAATCACACTTTTTAAATATCTTTCATACAATTAAAAAAATACATTATTAAATTATCCAAACATTTAAATCATAAAAAATACACATTATTGAATTATCCTTTAAATGAAATTTTAAACTTGTCATTTTATTATTTTCAAATATTTTTTTATAAAAAAACATACATATCTTCTTATTAATCACATAAATATTATATTAATGTGTCAATAAGTTATATTTAATTTAACACATTAATAATATGTTTTCCTCTTAAATATACAATGACACTTCTCCTTATTTAATCATTATAACACTATTGAAACAAGTGTTGCGTGGCAGTGTAGTCTCTGCCAAGCAGCTTAGAAGGAAAATTTTGGAAAATGGGGTCGAATTGTAAATGACAGAAGTGTTTGGTGAAAAATGTATATCACAGAAGTGTTGTGTGAAAAATGTATATCACGGAACAAGAGGGCATAAGAAATCGATAGTGCTAAGTCACAACGAATTGTAAAGTACAAAAGTTTTGGGTGAAAGATTTATAATAGCTCTAACCCGAGGGAAATAAGCGAACCAACCCACCTATCATGTAACACGGGGCATAAAATTTTGTTAGCACTAAGGCGTGACTGCGAGGAGAGATAATTGGCTAAGTTTTGAAAGGAACTGCAGTCGGTCGGGCTCATGATGTGACAATATAGGACCAATCGATGAGTTCGAAAAAATTCAGGTTCAAGTTTAAGTATATTTATTTAATTTGTATCTATATTAATGTATCTTAGTAGATAATTTGTGGTCCAAATGTAGACCATATTCCAATATGTGGAAGAATTGCAGACCACAAAATTTTTTGGTGTAAGATGTATACAGCGGAACTGTAGATGACGCAAGTTTTGGGTGTAAGATCTATAATAGCGCCAACCCGGGGGTTGGTCGAGCTCCTGTAAATCGTTGTTGAATACGTTTTTTGGTTGTTAATGCCAATAAGAGAACTTGTGCACTGAGTTGTCACGAGTAGAAGAACAATGTATATACAATTTGACAGGTGAGGCCTTACGTCTCCTTGGGAGCCCTTGTCACCCTATTTTGAAGCTCGTTTGACCGTTTTTCCCCTCTACTCTCTCTTTCTTGTTACTTATCCATTTTTCCAAAAATGTCCCAATGTACACGTTGGTAGCAGACCGGTTCACATTTGCGCTCGTTCTTTTATATCGTGACTCTAACCGACCGCTACCCATTCAATGCCTAGCCACTTTTCAGATCATGGATTCCCGGATAGGCGAGCTCTAAAACTGAGGTCGAATTGTATATGAAGCAAGTGTTTGGTGCAAAATGTATATCATAGAAGTGTGGTGTGCAACATGTATATCATGGAACAACGGGCATAAGAAATCGATAGCGTGAAGTCACGATGAATTCTAGAGTACGAAATTTCTGGGTACAAGATGTATATCACGTACTTGTAGATGACGAAAGTTTTGGGTGCAAGATTTATAATAGAGACAACCCGGGGATCGACCGGACTCCCATAAATTTGCTATTGAATACATATATCATGGAACAAGGGGCATAAAAATTTGATAGCGCTAAGTCGTGACCCCGCAGACAGATAATTGGCTAAGTCTTGAAAGGCACTGTGGTCGGTGGGGCTCATGATGTGACAATATAGGACCAATCAACGAGTTCGAAAAAAGTCAGGTTCAATTTTAAATATATTTATTTAAATTGTATTTATATTAATGTATCTTAATAGATTATTTGTGGGAAAAATGAAAACCATGTTCCAATATGTGGACGAATTGTAGACCAAAAAAGTTTTGGGTGCAAGATGTATATGGAGGAACTGTAGATGGTGCAAGTTTTGGGTGTAAGATCTATAATAGCGCCAACTCGGAGGTCGGTTGGGCTCCCATAAATCATTGTTCAATACGTTTTTTGGTTGTTAATGCCAATAAGCGAACATGTGTAATGAGTTGTCACCAGTAAAATCAAAATGAATTTGAATTGAAGATGGCATGAATACCCTCTTCGTGTTACACATTTTTCACTGAAATGGGGTCGAATTGTAAATGACGGAAGTGTTTGGTGAAAAATGTATATCACGGAAGTGTTGTGTGAAAAACGTATATCAAGGAATAGGGGGCATAAAAATTTGACAGCGCTAAGTCGCAACCCTGTGGAGAGATAATTGGCTAAGTGTTGAAAGGTATTGTGGTTGGTGGCGCTCATGATGTGATGATATAAGACCAATCAACGAGTTTGAAAAAATTCAAGTTCAAGTTTAAATATATTTATTTAAATTGTATTTATATTAATGTATCTTAATAGATTATTTGTGGGAGAAATGCAAACCATGTTCCAATATGTGGATGAATTGTAGACCACAGAAGTTTTGGGTGCAAGATGTATACGACAAAACTGTAGATGACGCAAGTTTTGGGTGCAAGATCTATAATAGTGCCAACCCGAGGGTCAGTCGGGCTCCCATAAATTGTTGCCAAATAAATTTTTTGGTTGTTAATGCCAATAAGTGAACTTGTGCACTGAGTTTTCATGAGTAGTAGCAGAATATATATACACTTTGATAGGCGGGTCCTTACGTCTCCTCAGGAACCCTTGTCACCCTATTTTCAAGTTTGTCCGACCATTTTTCCACTCTACTCTCTCTTTCCTGTTACTTAGCTATTTTTCCGAAAATGTCCCAATGCACGCGTTGGTGGATGCATCGGTTCACATTTGCGCTGGTGCTTTTATATCGTGACTCCAATCGACCGCTAACCATTCGATGCCTAGCCACTTTTCAGATTACGGATTCTCGGATAGGCGGGCTCTATAACCGGGGTTGAATTGTATATGATGCAAGTGTTTGGTACAAAATGTATATCAATGAAGTGTGGTGTGAAACATGTATATCACAGAACAGGGGGCATAAGAAATTGATAGCGTGAAGTTGCGATGAATTGTAGAGTACGAAAGTTCTAGTTGTAAGATGTATATCATACACTTGTAGATGACATAAGTTTTGGGTGCAAGATTTATAATAGCGCCAACTCGGGGGTCACTCAGACTCCCGTAAATTGTTGTTGAATACATATATCACAGAATAGGGAGGCATAAAAGTTCAATAGCGCTAAGTCGTGACCTCGCGGAGAGATAATTGGCTAAGTGTTGAAAGGAACTGTGGTCGGTTGGGCTCATGATGTGACGATATAGGACCAATCAATGAGTTCCAAAAAAGTTAGGTTCAAGTTTAAATATGCTTATTTAAATTGTATTTATATTAATGTATCTTAATATATTATTCGTGGTCGAAATGAAAACCATGTTTCAATATGTGGACGAATTATAGACCACAGAAGTTTTGGGTGCAAGATGTACAGGGAGGAACTGTAGATGGCACAAGTTTTGGGTGCAATATTTATAATAGCGCCAACTTGGGGGTCGTTTGGGCTCCCATAAATCACTGTTGAATAGGTTTTTTGGTTGTGACTACCAATAAGGGAACCTATGCACTGAGTTGTCACCAGTAAAAGCAGAATGAATTTGAATTGAAGATGGCATGAATACCCTCTTTGTGTTACACATTTCGCACTGAAATGTTTTGATATATACAATTTGACAGGCGGGGCCTTACTTCTCCTCGAGAACCCTTGTCACCCTATTTTGAAGCCCTTCTAACCACTTTTTGCAGTTGAAACATACAAAAAAGATATTTCTAGGAAATGGATTATCAATTGTCAATTTGAATATATCGGACCTTCTTTTCCCTCTTCTATACTCAACGAAATTCCTGTTTGTTTTTCCACTCTACTATTTCTTTCTCGTTACTTAGCCATTTTTCCCAAAATGTCTCAATGCACGTTGGTGGAAGCACCTGTTCACATTTTCACTCGTGCTTTTATACCGTGACTCTGACCGACCGCTAGCCATTCGATTCCTAGCCACTTTTCAGATAACAGATTCCCAGGTAAGCGGGTTCTATAACCGGGGTCGAATTGTAAATGATGCAAGTGTTTGGTGCAAAATTTATATCACGGAAGTGTTGTGTGCAACACTTATATCACAAAATAGGGGGGGAATAAGAAATTGATAACGCTAAGTCATGCAAATATATGCATTGAGTTGTCACTAGTGAACGCAGAATGAATTTGAATTGAGGATGGAAGGAACACCCTCTTCGTGTTACACATTTTTCACTAAAATGTTCCGATATATACAATTTGACAGTCGGGGCCTTACGTGTCCTCAGGAACCCTTGCCACCCTATTTTGAAGCTCGTCCAACCGCTTTCCACGGGTATTTTTGTTCCTGCCACCTTCGCACTTCTTTCCAAGTATATGTAATAAGTATATAACTTCTCCAGAAACATGCATAAAAGATCTTGCGAGAAAATGGGATATCTATCACAGATGTGAACATATTTACCCTTCTTTTCTGTCTTATATACTTTTATCTTTTATCATGGAATTTTTGGGTGCAATATGTATATGACGAAAGTGTTGGGTGCAAGATGTATTTAACGGAACACACAGGATAAGAATGCGATAATGCTAAGTTGGGATGTCACGGTGAGATATTTGGCCAAGTGTTGAAAGGGATGGTCATTGGCTAGGTTCCTGATGTGAATATATAGATGGAAATGAGGATTTGAGAGTGCACTAACTGATCAACCTGCGAACAATCCAAGAGCACGAGAAAGTTAGGTTCAAGTTTAAAGGGATTTTTTTTATGTTTATTTAAAATGTATCCATATTAATGTATCTTACTAGATTATTTGTTGTCCAAATGTAAACCATGTTCGAATTTGAATGGTGTTTTGTTCTTTTATATCATGACTCCGACCGACCGCTAGCCATTCGATGCCTAGACACTTTTCAGATCGTGGATTCCCGGGTAGGCGGGCTCTATAACCAGGGTCGAATTGTAAATGACACAAGTGTTTGGCGCAAAATTTATATCACAGAAGTGTTGTGTGCAACATGTATATCATGAAACAGGGGGGCATAAGAAATTGATAGTGCTAAGTCGTGACAAATTGTAGAGTACAAAAGTTTTGGGTGTAGGATGTGTATCACACACTTATAGATGACATAAGTTTTAGGTGTAAGATTTATAATAGCACAAACCCAGGGGTCGGTCGGAATCCTGTAAATCGTTGTTGAATACATATATCACAAAACAGGGGGCACCCAATGCAGGGGTCGGTCAAGCTCCCGTAAATCAATGTTGAATACGTTATTTTCTTGTTAATGCAAATAAGCAAACTTGTGCAGTGAGTTGTCACTAGTGAAAGCATAATGAATTTGAATTGATGATGGCAGGAACACCTTCTTCGTGTTACACACTTTGCACTGAAATGTTTCGATATATACAATTTGACAGTCGGGCCTTACGTCTCATCAAGAACCCTTTCCACCCTATTTTGAAGCAAGTCCGACCACTTTCCACAGGTATTTCCGTGCCCGCCACCTTCACACTCCTTTCCAAGTATATGCAATAAGTATACAACTTCTCCAGAAACATGCAAGAAAGATCTTGCTATCAAATGGGATATCTATCATAGATGCCAATATATTACCGTCTTCTATACTTATCTTTTATCATGGAATTGTTGGGTGCAAAATGTATATGATGGAAGTGTTGGGTGCAAGATGTATATAACGGAACACGCGGGGATAAGAATGCGATAGTGCTAAGTTGGGACGTCGCGGTGAGATATTTGGCCAAGTGTTGAAAGGGATGGTCATCGGTCGGATTCTTGATGTGAAGATATAGATGGAAATGAGGATTTGACAGTCTGCTAACCGATCAACCCGCGGACAATCCAGGAGCCCAAGAAAGTCAAGTTCATGTTTAAAGGGATTTTGTTTATGTTTATTTAAAATGTATCCATATCAATGTATCTTACTAGACTATTTGTGGTCCAAATGTAAACCATGTTCGAATTTGATTGGTTTTTTGGGCTCGATTTTTTTTGCTCAAACCTACAAGGAACACAGAAAAAAATATAAGACTTTACATTTTGTATATCGAAGAATATTCTGAAATATAGGAAGCTGCAATACATGCACAATATAGAACATGAACATGTATAGTGAAATGAGTTAATTTTATGAAGAAATACAAATTCCAAATAACAACACCAAGCATTAAATATCATCATAGAACAACCCCAAATATTTATATTTAGATAAACTGGGTCACAAAATACATTTGAGAATATTTCCCAAAATATGTTGTCTTCGAATTTGCAAAAAAAAACTATAGTTCAGTACATATTCTTTGAAATAAAAAATGTGTTTTCCAGAATGAATCTGATTGGGACTGTCGTGGACTACAAAGAAAAGATGTACAAGAATGAAGTTTGTAGAAATAATAAAGTCGACGATGGACAACATCAAAACCTGGCAAGAAGAAAGAGAAAATTGTCAGATCTGGACTAAATCTTTGTTAGAATAAGTGGATGAAGATAGAAGAATGTAATCAATATCAACTTACTATGATGGTGTTCCATGCCTTGTCATTTCTTTGTTGATGTCCTTCTATGGATTTTCTCGGCTTTGAACTACATTGGTAATCTAGTCGACAACCTTTTTCAACCATTCTTCGATGTAGCTCCTCATGGGCACCACGTTCATTTCATGCCAGATTTTTATATTGAAGAGTTCACTTTCCAAGTCCCTTAGATCAATAGACAAGTTGTGCAATGCTTCTTGAGTATTTTTGTTTCTAATTGTATAACCGACTAGCCAAGTGTTCACGTCATCTTCACCATATTCCAGAACGCCATAGAAATTTTCAAATGACAGTCTTTTATAGATATGAACTTCATCATCAAATGCTTGCTTGATTAAAAACACTGAGTTTAATATCAATTTCGGGTCTCGGAATTCATTGGTGCTGCCAACTAGATCTATCTCGGTTAGCTTCTTTAATAGTTTGTCTCTTTTATATATGGTCTAGATAAATTCTTGAATGATACCAATCAGGTTCTTTACCTTTTCTTTCCAGCATGCGTTTATCTAGTCTATTCGATCCAGGGGAGGGATATCCTCCTATCTTCTTCTGAATTCCATCATACCGATAACTTCAACACCAAATGGTAAAACTACATTGAGATAAAAACCTTGCTCGTTCTTGAGATTTTCTTGCAGATACTTATGAAAAGCATGTTCTCTTGTTCCAAAAGAGACCATATTCTTTGACATCACATAAGCTTCTTTTGTTAATTCCATTCTTTTTTTTATATTCTTTTCCACATAGTCTCGGGCCGATGTGAGAATGGTTTCTAATCCTTTTAACTTTGGCGCAAGTGAAGTGGACCCAACCATTTCCAAAGGAGTAGAAAACAGTGGAAGAGGCATTAGAGTTGCCTAAAATTCTTTGATTCACGTCTTTAACGTGAGGTTTTCCATTTCAAGGCCGCTAATAGATTTGTCTAGAGAATCTCTAGTTGCTCGATGCATCTTGGATATCTGGGAAGGGTGCATGTTGCATAGGTTGAACTCTGAACAAGATGTCCCTTTCTTATTATTTACATCTCTGTTTTCAATAATCAATTTTTTTGATTCGCTGTCAAAAACAGTGCTCTGAAATGCAAAATACTCTTCTTCGTCCAATGTATCTATTCCAAGTATTTCCATCCTAGGATTATGAGGAGCAGTGCTATCTAGGTGATCATCGTCAGGGAACATTTTTTCAATGTCAATTTCTAGTTCTATATCTTCGAGGGAGAGATTGTACATATCAATTTCTCCCCTCAGTCCCTCCTATTCTTGGACTATTGTTTTTCATTTTTTTCCTGCAGGAAGCTTGTGACAACTTTCAATTTTTCCAAAGGGAGGGTTCTTATCTCCTCCTCCTCCTGAAGAATTGTGTGTGACTTTGTTACTTGGGTAAGTCCTTGGAGTGTTTCCACGAGATGTTGTGGTATTGGTTGTGGTAGTCGGGGATTGGGCATTTTTTCATCGGGGACTTTTCAGTTCTGCTTGTGTGAATCATTTGTACTGGTACAGAGTCCCTTCAGGATAGTGTAAGTGAAAGACTTGTTGAACTAGTTGTTGAGCATGATATACAGGACTTTCGAAGGCATAGACATGAATTTTCCTTACCTTTTTTCATGGAAAAAATGCAACCAACAGATGTACTCCCTTGTTATTCCAACAAAAAACATTGTACCATATATGTGACATGGAAGGAAGCAAGGACTTTTTTTAGACCCGAAAATCCTTATAAAATTATAGTTCTCCATTTCTTCTACTTTTCCCTTCCTATCCAAGAAGATTGTAGGTTGGCCAGAAAACCAAAGAAAATACATTCCAACTATCAATGCTTTAAAAACTGAAACAAAATAATTGAAGACCTTATAAAATAGTTGACAAGCGTCATGTATCCATAATTTTTGGCACGGAAATGTTAATGGTTCAAATTCAGAGTTCAACTTCCTACACATAAATAGTCCAGGAAATGGATAGCAATTCAACACAACAAAAATTAAATAAGATGGCATAAATAATTTCTTCGGTCTCCTGTATTGCAATAATTGGGAAGAGATTTGAATGGAAATCAACTTGCGAGAATAGAATATGGTTTGTTGCTTGACCGTAAAATATAAAATATACAGAATCATCTGAGAGATGTCGATTGCACTTTATTGTCTCGTTGTCCTCGTGAAAAGATATGCAATTTGTTGAAAAAGGTTTTTACATGCACTAACCTATAATATGTCCATGTTTTAGGGAGTGGATGTTGGGTCCTGTAATAACTTTGGCAAGAGGTCTAATTCATTTCCATGCTTCTTTAAGAACTATTTGTAATTATCGCCCTTGAAATTAGGCATTGGGTTAGGAAGTTTTAACATATTTCGAAATACTTTAGGTGATAGGGAGATTTGGAAATGGTCGCCCATCTGGAAAATCCACTAGTTCAGAATGTAGTTCTCGGTGCAACACGTGACCAAGTACTTAAAGTAAAAAAAAAAAAATGAGGATATAATGTGTCGTTGCAATTTCAGATGTCGATATAACTTTCATTTGGGCAGAAGTGGACGAGTAGTAGTCATAAGCTATGGAACACTGAAAATGCTAGTCCTCGTGCCCAAAAATATTCAGGGTATTTCCATAGGCATGTTGTCGAGCTAGAACCATAAGGTGATGGAAACCTTCCTTTGCTCCTCATTATATTTAAAATGGACACTGCAACATCATAATACAATCTCCGGTAAATCTTGGTTCAATCTGTTTTAATGGCAGATGTCCTCGATCTTTTCGCCTTTTAATGCCAATTGTTTTAAAGCTAATAAAAGCATCATCAATTTGAATTGGGAAAGCGTACAAAGGTGGCAAGGAAATCAAGAAGCTATTGAAAAGAGGGGAAAACATTGACATTTGTGTAATACACCTAGATTTTGACAAAAGCAGGTTCAAGTCAGAAGATATTTTGCTAATATTTACTTAAACAAATTTCATATTATTTTGTTTTATTGTTGTTCTCTGTGGCCCAAATGAAAACTATGTTCAAATTGGAATGGTGGAGCAACATTTTCATATGTAAGCAGAGCCTCAAATATGCAAACCTGTAAGGTTCAAAAATTATGTGCACAATACTAAAGAGTGGCATCATGTGAACACCTTTGTAGATGACAGCGGGCCAACACAATATTGAATTCTTGCTATGATCGCATCTTAAAAAAACCAAAACAACCATCATTTTTTTGCGAATTCAAGATTGATAGAGGAAACTAATCAGATTCCATAATATTCTCCCATAAATGCATTTTAATGGGAGATTACCTCAACCTTTCTACTTATTAATGCTAATATTTTTGAACATTTGTGGTGAACTTTCACCAGTAAAATCAAAATTAATGTGTATTGGGAAGGGGTGAACGTGGCAGGCATGGAGGAGAATTAAAGATGCTTTGGTACTTTTTCAAGCCTGGGAGTCCATGGTGGAATTGTAGATCACCCAAGTTTTGGATGGAAGATGTATACTTGGAACACGTGGAATGAGAGTTTGATAACGCGTACTTGGGAACCCACGACGATAAAATTGGCTAAGGAAACAAAAACGCTCGGTCGGACTCATGATGTCAAGATATAGATGGATATATAATTTGTGAGTTCGATAAAGAGTGAGGCTTGCGAATTCGAGGAGTCTGGGGTTGAATTGTAGATAACCAGAGTTTTGGATGCAAGATGTTATCCTAACACGAGGCATGGGAGTTCGATAATGCATTGGGGGGGAACCCACGGCCATAAAATTGTCTAACTGTTGAGACGAACTGGGAAAAATATCAACATATGCTTTGAAATATCAATAGATGCTGGGAAAAATGAGTCGTAAGCTTCAAGTCCGGGTTGAATTGTAGAACACCGAAGTTTTGGGCGCAAGATGTATATTGCACACACAGGGAATGAGAGTTTGATGGCACCTACGCAAGAATCCACAACCATAAAATTCATGAACTATGAAAATGAACGACGGTCGATCGGACTCATGAAGTAGAGTTATAGATGGACATGAAATCTGCCACTCCACCATCCTGGGAACCCACAAGCATAGATATGGGACTAAGTATAGAATTAGAAATGGATAATAGAGGGGAATAAAAAAAGGGAGAACGACTAAGTATAGAAGAGGAAAAATAAAGGGAGGTAAGAATTGTATGCCACACAGTACAGAGAATACAATCGACATGAAAGCAATCTTGTATGTAGGAACACATGAAAAGAAAAGATGGAGTACAAATTTATTTATTTCAAGATAGCAGCAAAAGAAATATAATTGACACAAAGACAATTCAATGCATAGGAACATATGGAGTATCCAAGGAGGGAAAAGAAAACAAAGATACAAACCAGTTCAACAAATACAGACAGAGTAAACGAAAAACTATTAGATATGGAACATGGGTAGAAAAACACACCTTTGTATGGATTCTTCTACATTTGTGGTTAGGAGTTCTTTGTGGTGTCTAGTTTTCATGTTTCTTTCTATAAACAAAAGCACAAAACAAAACGAACATGAACATAAGTTGACATGTAAAAAAAAAAATCAAGTACTATGTACATAGACTAAATAAAATAGAATAAGAGGAATAGAGTAACATATAGTGTTAGAAGAATGTACCTATTTTTTTTTAGTTTATTCAAGTTTCTGTGTGTGTGTGTGTGTATTGTAAAAAAATATTTGTGACCAAAATCAATTACAAACCAGGGAAAACTAAGAAGTTGGATATCTTGATTTTCTGCAACAAGATAGACAGATATGCTTCGAAGCATAGAAATATGATTCTGCAATATGCCTGATGTATATTTCATAATTCAAGTGCAACACCAACTGTGTGGTGACCAGGCCAGTGTATGTACAAACCAGGGAAAACTAAGAAGATGGATAATTTGTTTTTTTGCAACAAGCTACATAGATATGCTTTGAAACATAGAAATATGACTTTGCAATATGTTTGATGTATATCTCATAATTCAAGTGCAATACCAATTGTGTCGTGATCAGACCAGTATGTGTCTAAGATAAAGATGTTCTATTGAGGAATAGGCACATTTGACCACACATGGTCAATAAGCGCATTTTGCACATGGCTTGTGTTGTTCAAAAGAAAGCAGACACTGTATTTGCACATCTAGTTTTCCAATTCTTTTGTTCTGGCATTATTTTATAGCATGTTAATATTTAAGTCTCCTACAAGAACAATGGTTCTGTTCAGATGCAAATGGCCTAATGCATTGGAAAGAACATTTAGTATGTTGGAGAATGTTGCATGGGGAGCAACATACATATTTAGTATTGCAATTTCTGTTCCATGGAAAAATATTTTTTCAACCACCATCTCAACATTCTTTTCTTCAAAATGTATATGGTCCAAAATTGGTATATGTTTTTTCACCAATATCAACACCCCATGTGTAATGTAACTTAATATGCAATTGTGATTTGGAAATTGTTTGTTTTGCATGCATAATGCCATGTATGTTTCCTGTAAGCATAGAATATCAGATTGCATTGTATCATAGTCATTGAGTATATCATCCATGTGTGCATGTAAGATGTGTGTGTTAAGTGGGAGAATTGATACAAATAACTTTGTTTGTATGAATTGGTAATCATACTGCATACGCCAATCTGCGGTAGTCCTGAGGCATTCCATTTCAATATCAAATTTCTGTTTGACTTTGAAATTATCTTTTGTAAGAGGTCTTAGTAAATACAAAGAGTCTATACTTTTGACATGGGATAGTGTTGTGTATACAAGTCCATGTATTTGAATTCCAGCAGGCTGAAATGTAACACTATCAAGTGTTAGTCCTTGTGATTTGTGGACTGTATGTGCACATGCAAGTTTAATAGGAAATTGTTTTCGAATATTCAGTCGACCTGTCTTTTCTGATGTTGAAATTGGCTTTGATATTCACAAAATAGGTGTCCAATCGCTTGCAGTGTTTGAATTATATAGATAAGCCAACTTGCTTGCTTGTCACTTGCCTATATGCAGTTCATGGAACTTAATCCAAAGGACATCAAGTTTTTCTATTTTGGTATAGCCTTTGAGTATTCCATCTGCACCATTGACCAAGCCATCACGTGAATCATAGTTGCAAGAATATATTTCAACTAGCATTTCTAATTTTAGGACAAACTACAAAGGTAAAGTGGATGTATGTTCATGACATGGCACATTTCCATGGTTGTCTTCTTCCAGGTCAATTGAATTGATGATGATATCATTTCTAGGCATGAGCGATAGCATGTACCTATTATGCATTGAAACATCTTTATTTGTGTAGAACATGTAAGGTAACGTTGGGTCTATAGGTGTAGATCACAAGCACCTCAAATTCATATATCTTAAGTCATCATATATTTGGTTGTTTGTTCGCATTATATTCATAATCATAATAAATGTTTCATCTGTCTGGCGCATTGTAGTATGCAATTCAAATAGTTTAATATTGTCTCTCCAGAAGTCATGCGTCATTGTTTGCATGTTAACCATAGGCTGTTCAGATATCAAAGAATCTTGGATCAGATGTGCCTGGTAAAGATCCCCACAGAATATCATGTCAATGGTTCCAAAGTATTTTGTGTGCACATGTTTTATGCTTCTTAGTTAGCTATCAATGGCATACAAGAAGTGACTTCCAATCAAGGATGTCTCATCTATAAAACAAGTTGGATTTTTTCATAAAGCTTATATAAGGTATCTAACATTTCCTTGCTAAGTGGAAGAAACCGTGACTTGTTAAAAGGCATTAAAAATGAAGAGTGGACTGTTGTTCCACCTGCATTATATGCAACTTTTCCTGTGTATGCAACTATTAGGCCCTTTGGTTTCATAGGATCAGAGGAATTGTTTGAATCATAGATTCATATAAGAATTTGGAACAATTCTTTCGTTGTGAATGTCTTGCCTTTTCCTTCTCTTCTTGTAAGGAACAAGTGCACATGAGTGTCCATGTTCAAGCATTTTTTAAGTGCGATGTCCTTTAGAATTGTTTGTTGTTCTCGATTCAACAGACATCTTATTCTGTGGTATTCATTATTTTCAATAAGGAAAGGATGTTTTGTGACTTGAAAACCAATATTGATATGTTTTTCAATGCCACCTGCTCGAGGATGAGGAAAATCTGCTTGCAATTCATAGAACTCGCAGGGAGTTCTGGTTGTTTTTCAGTTTGTGAATGTCTCCTCAAGATTGTCAGGGTTTTCTAGCTCATTAATTGTAATTTATAGATCATCCCATGATGGATTAACATTGTAAGTAAATCTAGATTCATTGATTTGCACTATAGTCACAGAGGCAACATACACAACTTCCCATGTAGAGAAGTTATGTTTTAATGTCTCTTCGTTTTCATTGAATGGAGCGTATAAGAACAAATTTTCTTTATAATAGTTTTCATAGTCAAAATGTTTATTGTATTTGACAAACCATATCATAGAGGGTTTTTTTCTTTTTGATATGGGCGCACCATTTTTTTTGTAATGTGATATGAATTATGCAAAGAAGATATGCCTATAGGAGATGGATGTTGGAGGTAATAATCAATAATAGAGCGATATAGTACGTTTTCTGAATTGTCAGGATCTTGTTCTAGCAAACACGGTGGTTTAATCACAAATGTGCATTTCTCAAGTGGAGATGTGTTTATGAAGACACATTTTCTTGAACTACAATTGTGGGGCAGGGAAAGTGCAATGTGGACTGCTTGTTGAGTAGACATTTGTTGAAGATTAAGTAATGTATTTCCAAGGGTAAGTATCATTTGTATGGCATCAACATGACTTCTTTCATGTTCTTTGCGTATTGTTTTGAATGTGCTTGTCATAGATTTGTCAACCTTTGTCATATATGAGGTACAGTACGATGTTGCAGCATATGCATTGAGGACGTACTGCGCATCTGTATTTGCATTCCACATAACTGGCATGTCCTTGGAGAAACCGTTGTTCCAGATATGGGAAAGTTTTTGTTTAAGGAAAATTGTTGGTTGTTTAAGCTTACATTGTATGGCTTGGATGTACTCATCTTCTCATAGATTTAGCTCTGTCAAGAAGTCATCGAAGCTCATCAACTCGTCAAAATCTCCTTATTCTAGAAATGTGAAAAATGATTTATATTTATCAAGGACAACATTGTCCTTTAAACTAAGTGTTTCTATGATTCTTGTTTCTCTCATTGGTGGCATGGGGAAGTTGTATCTGCAATGCAAGTTTTTTCATTGTCTACAACATTTTGTATGATAATCTCTATGAACTTTCGCAATTTCTGGATCCAAATGATCTTTGTTGCATGTTATGTATTTGTCCACAAATTGCTCAATATGTGAATTGTTGTCATCTCCATAGATTGGTGCACCCTCTATCCACAACAGTGCGTGGTCATGTTCATTCCCCCTATTCTGGAATTCAATCACAAAAAAGTAGTCCAATATTTTTCCAAAAAATGTTTCATCATGGCATATCAATTGTCTCAAAGCATTTATTCTATGTCTATAATAGCGAGTACATGTCACTGGGTCTTTTCTTATGAGGTAGTCAATGTCATTATTTTCTAGTGTATCGGTTTGTTTTTTATGTTTCTTGTTGTTATGCAAATCAGATACCGCAGCCACCAATGGATCCCATCAATGCTCTGCACTTGTAAATGTGATGAAAAATGTTGGTGGGCCCAATTGTTGGATCATTGCAAAAATAGTTTTCTTTTTTTGTTGCAAATAGTCAGGAGAGATGCAAATGTTTTTGAAATCTATGTATCCAATATCAAATTTCATAATTTTTTCTAGGTTTACTTTGTACTTGACATCCTTGGCCAACAACTTTGTTCCTTGTTACTGACCTTTTCTCATTCGGACCCACATGCAAGACAACACCTGCTCTATTATTATGTGCATTGTTTTGAAAAAAAAAATTGTTATGTGAAAGGAGAAGTCACCGCTTGAATGTAGTATCTCCCATCGAACTATTTCATGGTAACTGAATCATTCTGTAATGTCAGTGGGATGTGGATCTCCATAGAAGAGTGTTGGGAAGTTCATTTCCTCAGCAAATTTTTTCTTGAATATTCCAAGTGGACGTTTCCCCTTAGTGCAATTTCGATAATCTTGTCTTGCAAGTCACGAATGCACTGTGAATCAGTGAATCCATGCTTGAATGTCTCATCAGGTGTTTCATTCTTTGATTCATCACTTGTATAAAATTCACTAGAAGTTTTGAGAGTCTTTGCAAGCCTGTCATCCTCTTCTCCAAGAACATTATTCCAGCTCTCATTTATACAAATGTTCTGTACTTTGTACAGGGCCCTGGAACATAATTATTTTAATGCTTTCATAACAGCACACACACACACTTTGTCTGTCTGATATGCATTTTTGTATTGCAAGCATATTTTGAGAGCCACAACAATTGTCATTGTATCACTAATGAATTGTGGCAAGGATTTTTTCACAACATCTAGTTGAACATGCACATTAATAATTGATCATGTTAAGCCCATCTGGGGTTGTTTATAGCCCCAGGGCCTGATTTGTGACAATGCAATTCACAGAGACATAAGTCTCTCTTCAAATTTCGTAAGTGCACTTACATATGGTAGTGGTGTTTTACATATTATTTGGTTAGGGGTTGCAAATTGTGGTAGTTTTCCATTTTCAAGCGACCGTTTTCATGGAAGACAAATTTTGCCAGTGGAAATTTTTTTATCAAGTGTTTTCAAGTGAAGCTATTCTTCTTCCAAATCAGGCATGAAATACTTATTGTTTTTTGAAAAATTCAATTGATCGCAAATTCCACATGCAATGGAAGGAGTGTATTTGATTTGTTTCATGTAGGTTTGTCTTGCATCTTTCTTCCGCAGGGAAGTATGGGTAGAAAGTGTTTGCTGGTTTTCATTGGTAGTAGTGCACGGTGTTGCTTCTAGCCCACGAAATGTGTTTTTTTCCTCTTGGATAGTTTCATGACCATTGTGGGATATGCGACCGTACCTGTTTCTATTGTGTTGTGCACGGACAATTTTTTTAAGATTGTGATATGTCAGTTTCTCTCTAGAAGGAATCCTAGCAATGTTTTCTCTCACGTATGACCTTTTTCAAGTTGTGGTAACTTAGTCTACGTTTCTTATTCAAGGGCAGGATGGCCTCATCGTAGCTGGGATGAATTTCACTCTGATTAAATAGCATGCGATGCTTATGCACATTCGACGTGGTTTGGATGGAATTGACACTGGACCCTGGAACGATAGTATTTCCTATACCACCAATGTTTTTTTTTTCTCTCACGTATGAAATTTTTCAGGTTGTGATAACTTAGTCTACGTTTTTTGTTTAAGACCTGTATTGCCTCATCACAACTGGGATTAATTTCACACATGACCTTTTTCAAGTTGTGATAACTTAGCCTACATTTGTTTTTAATCCCTGTATGGCCTTATCGCAACTAGGAGGAGTTTCATTCTCATTAAAAAACATGTCACATGTATGCAAATTCAATGCAGTTTGGGTGGCATGGACATTGAAACTTGAACCAGTGATATGTCCAAGCAAAGGTTGATAATGGATATGTGTCGTATCTATTTTCAATGAGAGGATGTCAATTGTTTGATCTCAATTTGAATCAATAGACCAGGAATGGATAGTACCATCTGGCAAGGTCAACCAGAACTGCATATTTACTCTGAATATGATATATAGCTATTGAAAACAAAATATGCCACCCTCCACATTTCCTTTTTCATATGGCAGTGCCATTTTTACAAGGTATTCTTGCCAACTTCCAATTGCTTACATATTTTCTAGGAGATATGGCGAAAGGTGTTGATGTAAGCAGTTAAAAGCCTATTGGCTACCGCCTATAATTGAATTTCAAAAGGACTATATAGTGTAAATTCGTAGTGACTACGCATCGAACTCTGCTGCTAACAAACAACAAATTGCATTGAACAAACTATCTCCACAACTAGATACAACAGTTGTTGCTATCTGCAAACCATGGCAGTCTATGTGATGCATAATCCATTTCCATTGTGATTCAATGTCTTTGAAAATGAGGGACAAGTAAATATGAGGTCCTCCAGTATTTCATATGGACAATTTTATGTACAGTAGTGGTTCATAATGACCACTGACAGGATTGGCATCATGGAACAAGATCCAATATGGATTGCTAGATGTAGTTTTGTTGAATAGTAGATATCTTGTTTTTCTTCTCAATGACCATATTCCAATTGATATATTGAGCCACTTAGACAACCACCGCATATAAAATGTATCTCCCCAAAGTCCCCTCTCATGTGCAGGCAGAATTGGAGATGCAGACAACCACATCTTTGAAAAATACGTACCGACATCATCTATTCCATGCAACTGCTGAAGAAAATCAGATTCCAATTTGTATTCATATGACTCCAATGCCTCAACGTCGTTAAATGAACCAAGAAATAATCTATCAATCCATTGCACAGGTCAGTCGAGGAATAACGAAAATGTAGTAGAACCTGAAATGCATCAAAAAGGCAATCTCCTACAATATACAAGAATGCATCCAATATAAAAAGCCCATTGCTATGCAACACCTCGTCAATGTTGTCATGTATAATGGAGTGTGTATCTATTTCACATGACTCAACATCTATTACTTGTTTCATCTCTTAAACTGTGATTTTCAAGTTGTTTCTTAGGTATTTTTAGTTTGTATGAAAAACAGAGAAAAGAGGGAAAAAAGAATAAAATGAAAAAATAAAAGACAAATAGAAAACTACAAGCGTGGAACTACGTACCAATCCTGGTATGTATCCTTCAACCTTCTTCTTGTCAAATTCAATTCCCCCTAGTCGCCATAGTAGATGAAAAGAAAAGAAATCTACATTGAACAATGAACCAAACAGAAGAAACAACGCAAATAAATAACACTATAAATTTGCTGAGCACAAAGACCGATTTGAACATATTCATGGTGTGCATCCTACAAGCTTCTAAAAGGCAGAAGATGTTCTACAAAATAGAAAGGATGGGACAAAGGAAATAGGTAGGCGAAGTTTTTTGACCCACTGAATAAAAGCATTCCCTGTCAGTACACCCCGACAGATGGTACCCCCTTGTGACAGCTTTGGATTCGTTTTCTAAACCCTTTTGCATTGAAATTTTTGAAATAGCTATGGCACAATATCCAGGACGTGGAAGTTCCCATATGAAGGTGCATGGTTTCCAGGAACATAAAATAAGACCACACATAAAGATGTTCTGCAACAAAATTTTGAGGCAGGGACTCCTGCCATTGAAAAATCTTGCATGCAAGGTGCAAAACACCAAGTAGAAGAAAAGGAATAGCAACGAAATGATGGCACAAAAAATTACCTGTCAATGAGGGATGACAAGAGCTTAGCCCCAAAACTTGCAAACCGCAACAATAGGTCCAACAACTTGGAAAGATGAAGAACAACAAACCAGTGAACAACCATGAAGAGGTCCAACTGCAACTGCAGGACCTCAACTTTGCAAAGTTGAATCAAACAAGAACAAGAAGCATGGAATGAACCAACGAACAAGCATCAACCACTGAACCAGTGATGCCGGTGGAGAAAAATTTTGTACAATTTCACTACAAACAACACCATCAAAAAAATGGAACGAAGTTGTATTACAACACATCTGTACAATAAACATTTAAGGCTATGAGACGTATTAGCTAAACACTTAAGACGGTCAGAACCGTCGAAGGACATCACCCTGTGCAAACATTTAAGAAAGAATGCAACGTGGCAGGCATGTTTACGTATGCAACAACGACAAATATTCTCGAAGCACGCAACAATAAAGAAAAAATCACACATAGTAGTAGCATTAAAAAAATAATAATATTAATAATATTAACAACAGTTCGAATAGTGGAGACTATGGTAAAAAAAAAATTGAGTGAAACGACTATCCATGTGCAATAAGACCTCAAATCTATCATCCAATAAGATCATGACATATATGGATTTTTTTAATATATAAAAAATAATGCTTTTACTTATGTAGTTCGAACATTAGAAAGTATGCAAAAATTTGAAGTCAAACCACAAAGTAATATGAAGTCAACGAATTATTGATCACTATAGTCTCTCTACGCCTTCGGCAAGGACTAATAAGCCACCGTTTCTCACCTAAATGATTGAGCCACCGTCTCTCATCTAAATGATTAACCTTCTCTAACCTAAATACACCATATGATTAACCCTCTCTCACCTAAATACACCATAATGTTTATCTTCCAGTGATATTCATAAAATACCATTAAGATAAATTGTGTCTAGTATCGAAGTCTCAAATATTCACATGACATTTTGTTACCCATGTAACATCAAATGCTAAATGCTAAGTAATTTATTTAAGATAAGTTTTAAATTATTTAGGATAAACAAATTTAAATTTAAATAAAAATTTATTCAATTTTAATTAAGATTAGAAAATTACATCACATTTACTAAGTTACTTGTAACTGTAATATAAATATAAAGAATAATAGGTGTTAGGAATGGTCATCAATTTGAAAAGACCAAAAGTTATTTACTCATGTATATATTCGTATATCACTACTAATGCAAAGACATGTATATATTCATGTATCAACACTAATGCAAAGACACCAAGTGTAGAGTTATCTTTTCCGCAAATACTAATGCAAAGACACCAAGTGTGGAGTTCTCTTTTCCGCAAATCCCTGACCTGATAGTGGTATCAAAGTCCCCACCAACTCCATGAATAGATTCCTTGGCGTTGAAACGCCTGGCTTGCCTGTCTCTCTACCCTCTGCGCTCTGGTTTATTCTTTGCAGCTTACCCTAATACGCCTCTCCATCTCCCGTGTAGATTGAGCGTCTGGTAACATTCTCACGCTGCCCAAACCCTAACGGATTGCAATCTCCCGAATTGAACTCTCAACGCAACCCTATGCTAGCCCCACTATTCTTCCTCACGTCCCTCAATGTTCTATTTCTTCCTCAAATCAACGATACATATTCGGTCTGGTGCCCAATCTCTCAATCGGACAGAACTCGACCTGAGAAATACCCTTAGTTTGTCGTGAGTCCAGTCTGGTTCGCTCTATGTCATTGAAAATGCAGTCGTATTTTGAGTTATTCTCACGCTGCTAATAATAATACCCTCACCATTTTCTTTTCTTGTTTGACCAACCATTCTCAACCTAGTTCGTAGGCTCCAAAGCTGCTGGTTATGGTTTGATATAACCTAAAATTTTAAACTCAAGCACTGCACGAACCTCGACCTCACGAACTTACCTCGACCTTACTGGTACGCAGCTCCTCAAGGGATACGAAACCTAACCTCATGGTATAAGTGTCGATGATATGTATAAATGAGTCGATTGAAGGAAACTCGGGACAAGGTGTTTCGCTGGCTAATGTGCTCTCATGAATGGGTGCTCTAACCAACTATCCATTCACACTCACCTTGCCGCTTACTTTTATGGTTTTATCATCCATTAAGAAGACATCTGATATCTCTAATCGCAACATTGTTTGGTATCTGCATAATTTCGCACTGTCTTCACCAACTTTCTATCGCCCTTCCATTTTTCAATTAGAAG
Organism: Picea engelmannii; assembly: GCA_009831015.1. Classification (NCBI taxonomy): domain Eukaryota; kingdom Viridiplantae; phylum Streptophyta; class Pinopsida; order Pinales; family Pinaceae; genus Picea; species Picea engelmannii. The sequence goes on along the minus strand of ML802579.1, from coordinate 98,202 downwards.
AAGGCTACTGTGTTCAAAATCGCAACAGTTATGAGTACCTTCGCCATACTTCTGCTCATGAACTTCAAACTGCATTTTCTTGTAGAGGCGCATTGATGCTACAACAACCAACATCCTCATGAGATCATTTTTCCTGTACCCTAATCATGATGACCATTTTTCCTATACCCTAATAATGTTTTAGAGAGATAATTGAGAGAGTGACCCATCTTTCCAGTTTTTCACAATAGTGGATACTTGGAGGTGTTGATCCAAGTGGATATTGGTGGCTACCCATCTCTTCCAGCTGGCTCACATATAGTTTTCATATTGGCAGTTTTTTTTTGGCTTTTCGGGTCCTAAACTTCCAGGGTCGTTTTGAGGCCCTAAACAACGTTTTTTGGGCTTGCCACAGTCACATTGTATATAGAGTTAGAGTGCGACAACTTAATGTGTATTCCTCGGATTGACCTTCCCAACGAGCTATCATGCGCCTAAAACGAAGATTGTATGCAAAAGTTACGACCCCGAGAAGTTGATGTACCAACTTACCCCATCGGGGTCCACATGACTTTTGGCACTTCAACTCTTAGGATTAGGTTTTTGAATGTCTAGGGTTTTCTAATTACTTCTTGATGCTAAAAATACTTGGAGGCCTGATTGTAAGGTGCTCAAACGAATGCACGTAGCCACCACATCTCTTCTCAAATATTAGCTTGATCCAGGTGGATATCGGTGGCCACCCACCTTCTCCAACTGGCCCAAAACATGTTTCTGGCAATTTTGGTAATTTACTATTTTTAGCAGTTTTAACTTCCGGGGCCATTTTGAGGCCCTAAACGATGTTTTTTGGGAAA
>ML802579.1:64560-94161 GCA_009831015.1 Picea engelmannii | reverse complement strand
GATCATAAGCCACTGCAGTTCATGCAAACACAGGGAAAATTGCAGAATGATCGCCATCAAAAGTGGTCCACATACTTGCAGCAATTCCACCTCAACATCAAGTATAAAACAGGAAGCACCAATCGCGTCGCTGATTGCCTCAGGTTTCCTCAGGTTTCAACATATTTCTTTATTGAATAAAAGTTAAGTTTCATTGTATCTATGTTATTGTTCTCTATATATCTGTGTTAATTTTATAGATCTCTATTCCATTTCTTTCCGCTCATTAATCTGGATCAGTGGTATCGGTGCGGTCTGCTCTTCATTTGTTTCTTTGTGCATGTCCCCAACGACGTCAAGGTATAAGCAATTGGGACTCAAACTAGTTGATACTTTTCAAGATCGACCTCACCGAACCCGACAAACACCCATGGGGTATGAAAAGAGAGACGATGGGGAAGGATATCCCTTTAAAATGTTTCTTGAGGAATCCCTCGCACGAAAAAGGAATGAGATGATGGATAATTTTGTGCAAATTCTTCAATGAATGCCAACAGACAACGCATCTTCCATGAGCAGAGGCATTTCCCCCTTCAAGGTACAAATCATTTTTTATATTCCCATATTTGAAGGTCAAATAGATGTGGATGTTGTAAACAAATGGTTAAACCTTCTAGAAGGGTATTTTTTTGTCCATAACTTTTTTTATAGAGAAAATATTACATTTGCGCTCCTTAAGGTTGTACCCCATGTCAATGATTGGTGGGAGACTTTTTGTGAGAAAAATGAAACAGAGGGATCTACATTATTTGTAGTCGCACCCACTTTGGGTTCTTTCATGAATGTTGTTAAGGAAGAATGCTACCTTTTTGGAAGTTATGATGACTTATATACAAGATGGACTACACTATAGTAGAAGGGACCAAACAATCCCATAGTTCACCAATGTCTTCCATTCCTTGCACACCAAGCTAGGTATCAAATAATATGAGTGACATCTAGTGCTCAAGTACCACAATGTTATGCATAGATACATCCAGAAAGAAATGGAGTTCTTAGACATCTCGTCCTTGGGTGCGACCTATCGATATGCTATCAAAATCGAGCACAAGATCAAACAAAAGACGCAAAAGTTTGGGTCTATGAACCCAACACAACAGAATCAGGGAAAAGGAGGTCCCAACCCGCAGAACAAAGGGTAGAGAAAGGATGAAAAGCCTCAGGAAAACCAGTCTAAGCCATAAACGGAGAAGGAAAATGGAAAGACAAAGAAAAACATCAAGAAGTAGTGTGAGTTCCATAAGAGTCGTTGGCATAACACCATTGAATGCTGCTCAAAGAAGTCATTAGTGGTCGAGGTGAAAACCTCTGAATAAGATGTGGGCTCTGACTCTGAGTCAGAACCAGAAAAAGGGAGACAGATCATTGATGTAGAACCTAGTGCCACTGTTGCTACCACCAAGGTTTAGCCTGGTGAACCTGATGAACCAAAGGAAGGTGAGTGCCTCTGTCATTCACAGATGTGGGTCAAGGGTACTCCGTTGCACTTCATTGTTGATAGCGGTAGCCAGAAGAACCTCATCTCAGTGGAGGTCTTCAAGTGATTGGCTCTGCTGACAACACCACACCCACAACTATACACCATTGGATGGCTCCGCCAAGTGAGCGATCTCTGCATCAACCGACAGTTTCTCTTTCCCTACGACATCAAGCCCTTCAAAGATGAGGTACTGTGTGATGACTCCCCCCTTGAATTTTGTGATATTCTTATGGGCCAACCTTATTTATAGAAACTTCATGCTATATATGAGTCTAGGTCTCGTAGTGTTATTATTACTTTGGACAAGAAATTGTACATGATACCCGAGGTAGTCCCACCTACTTCCATTTCCTTGATCTCTTCCAGGCAATGCAGGAAGGTCATCTCTCAAATCGAGAAGTTTTTATTCTTCATGATTCACGCTCAAAGTGAGTGGAAGGTTGCAGCCACATCCATGGCCTCCGCAACAGGTCTCTCCACATAGAAGAAGTAAGTGGATAAGGTAGTGGAAGAATACAAAGACATATTATCCTCACCCACTATGGTACCTCTCCACTATTAGGTCAGGCATTCAATCAATCTGACCCTTGGTGCATTGCTACCCAATGGGATAGTCTATCACTGCTCTCTATCAGAACCTAAGGAAATTAAGTGTCAGATCCAAGAGCTTATTGAAAAGGGGCACATCCAACCAAGATCATCACCTTGTGGAAACCCAATCATGTTTGTGCAGAAGAAAGACGGGACTTGGCGATTCTGCATTGATTATCGGGCCCTAAATAAAATCACATTCAGGAACCGGTACCCACTTCCCTTAATTGACGATCTTCTTGACCAGATCAAGGGGGACAAATACTTCAGTAAGATTGATCCAAAGTTCGACTACCACCAAATCCCAATAGAGTAGACCAATGTATGGAAGACTACCTTCAAGTCGAAAGAAGGTATTTTCGAATGGTTGGTCATGCCCTTTGGATTGACAAATGCCCCAACAACTTTCATGAGGGTGATGGATTATATCTTGTAGTCGTTCACCAATTATTTTGTGGTGGTGTATTTAGATGACATCCTCATCTTCAACAAGAGTTGGGCGGAACACCTGCAGCATATTCAGAAGGTTTTGCACACTCTGTGGCAACACAAGCTATATGAAAATTTAGAAAAATGATCCTTCGACATGAACAAGGTCCAGTGCCTAAGCTACATTTTTTATGAGCATGGGGTGCATGTAGATCTAGCCAAGATCCAGTTCATCCGTGACTGGCCAGCCTGACAACACTCACTGATCTTTAGAGCTTCCTATTCCTTGCCAATTTATATTGTAGGTTCATGTTGGGATTCACCACATTGCATGGGCTCTTACCCAAGTGACCAGGGGTGGTAGAAAGGAAACATTTGTGCGGGGCCATTTGCAACAAAAAGCGTTTAATGATTTGAAGCAACGCTTGTGCTCAACCCCAGTGCTCTCATTGCCCGACCTACAACAACCTTTTGAGATTGAGACAGATGCTTTAGACTATGTTGTTGGCACAGTTCTCACTCAACATGGAAATATCGTGGCCTATCATAGTGAGACGCTATCATATACCGTCCATAAGTACCCCACTTACTACAAAGAAATGTACTCCATTGTACAAACCTACCGCCAATGGAGACAATTACATTCTCATGAAGGAGACATTCATGCACATTGATCATAAGCCTCTATAATTCATGCAGACACAAGGAAAATTGTAGAATGACCGCCATCAGAAGTGGTCCACATAATTGCAATAGTTTCATATCAACATCAATTATAAGAGCAGGAGAACCAACTGCATCGTTGACTGCCTCAGTTGACCTCCAGTTGTAGAACTAACCACGTTGCTACACTCCTGCAAACATGAGACCTCCAAATAGTCCCAGATCTATGAGAGAGATCCTAACTTCGCCACTACCTACCATATACTGGCAAAAAACACAATTGTCACTGATTTCCATCTTCAGGACAATTTGGTGTTCCATTTGGGCCATCTCTGCGTCCCATCAAGCAAGCGAGTGAAGCTGATTTGGAAATCTCACTATAGTCAAAAGACATGACACTTTGGCATATAAATAATAGTGGCAATGTTGTAGCAACATTTCTATTGGCTTAAACTTCTACAAGATGTCAGCAAGTATATCAGGTCCTACACACTCCGCGCCATTGCCAAACTAGCCATTAAGAAACAAGGCATGTACACCCCTCTACCTACTCTCAACAAGCACTGGGAATCCATCTCGATGGGATACATGCCGGGCCTTACTTCAACCAAGCAGGGAAATGACTGTTTTTTCATGGTTGTTGATTGATTTTCCAATATGGCGATTATGGTCGCCTGTAAGAAGAGAATCACAGCAAAGGCCACTACCAAGTTCTTATTTGAACGAGTGAGGGTACATTTTGGGATACCACAGACCATCGTCTCAAATCATGATAGTCAGTTCCTTAGCACATTTCGATCGAGCCTCTAGTCATGGTTGGACACCAAGCTCGCCAAATCCACGACCTTCCACCTCCAAATTGATGGCAAAACCGAGGTCATCAACGAGATGATCGTGCATATCTTGTGCATGTACAATTCCAAGAATCTGTGTACATGGGATGAGAGTCTTCCCTATGTTCAACATAGTTACAACAAATCCATACTTAGCTCAACCAACCACAACCCCTTTCAGGCGGGGTTGGAATGTCAACCATTGGGTCCCATGTATGTTGCACTACCCCTTGCGTCCACCCAGGAATAATTGTCCCATGCTCAAACCGAAGCCGGCAAAGCCACTCAGATCATTAAACAAATCCAGCACATCCGCCAACATGTTTAGGATATTTTTTAGAAGTCCAATGCCAAGTACAAGAAGCGCCATGATCAACACCGAGAGCCACACAAGTTTCAGGTGGGAGATAAAGTTTGGTTGCACTTGTAGAAAGAACGTCTTATAGTACCCCATCAGAAGCTCCGTTCACTCCGCTATGGACCTTACACCATCACCAAGGTTGTGGGTGACAATGGTTTTGAGCTCAACATTCCCCCCTTCCTTGGCCTGCACCCAATGTTTAATGTGGACTTCCTTCGGCCATATTTTCCACCATTATTGGAAACCCCAAATATAGTAGAACAATTGACACCAAAATATCTCAACCCTGATTGCATGGAATGTGCATCCATTGATCAAATCGTGGACACACAAGTCAAGGGCACTCGCCAACACAAGCTTCAGAATTATCGTGTTATCAAAGTGGGACAACTTCTGCACCAAGGCAAGTGGATTGCCTGGGAAAAATTCACAATTTTTTTTATCATCTGATGGGGGAAATCAACATAATGGAGACCATTTATTCCTAAGGAGGGAGGATAAAAAAACATTGTTTAGGGCCTCAAAAAGGCCCCAGGAGTTTAGGACCCAAAAAGCTATAAACAAACTACTAAGATGAAAACTGTATGTGAGCCAACTAGAAGAGGTGGGTAGCCACCGATATCCACCTGGATCATGTGTCCCTGGTGATATTATGGTATTAAATCACTAAGTATTGCAACTCAAGGTCTTGACCATGTCCTACTAGAAGCATCACATTATTTCAATTTTCTAGGAATGGTGGGCAAACCAGAAACAATATTCTTTCTCAACAAACGAAGACTGTCGTAATTAATATGGACAGATATATCATGCCACAAAATACTATATGGGATTATACTTGATTAATGATGAGAGAGGTATTCAACAATGTGTGTATGGGAATATGTCCCATTCAAGTTCAATAGTCTGTCATCTTCTATTTCGGTCACAATAACCATGTTGTTAGAATCCTTCCTTATCTCAACTTTTCCCCCCATCATATGAATAGAGTGGCCTTGTTTTCTGATGTGCACAAGGGAAAAAAAACATATTTACATATTTATAAGATAGAGTACATTGTGCAGAAGAAAATCCAGGAGTCCAGGTACTTTAAGCCTGATGGTGCCCATTCCCGAAGGTTTGAGACTCGATATGTCTGCAAAGTACACTACGCCATCTACATTGTCATTGAAGTCTTCAAATAAATCTCTTCTAAATTTCATGTGAGAGGTTGTGCCTATATCAAGAATTCATGCATCTCCCCAAGAAGAAAATGAAATATTAAATATATCTTTAGTTACTCCTATATTGCAATAGACAACAACATAATAAACATGTCCTTTACCTTTCATTGGTCATGAAGTTCTATCTATGTATTCTCTATGAATCTATATTTTTTCTTTGATCCTTTTCCATGGAAATCTGCAGTCGGAGGCTTCATGTGACTCATTCATTCCACAATGAGTACAATGAAGGTCATCTTTTTCGCGTGGATTATGCCAAACCCACTACCTCTAAGCTTCTTCTTTTTGCATTGTTTCTTGTTGTCTTCATGTTGTCCATCAAATGAAGTGCTTTCAAGACCCATGCTGCCAAAAAAAAAGTGAACAAAAGGTATAATGTTGATGCACCAAGAATATAATCACATTTTGCTAATAAACAATGGAACCAGAGAACAGGAGTCAAGCAACAAAGAGAGTCAAGAAATTTTTTTATAATGGTAAAAGTGTCTCACAAGTACGCCTGGTAGGGGAGATGCACGACTTCTTGACACAAGAGAAACCTATCACATGACAATTCTAAGATATTTTTTTGAAGACTTTGATGACAATGTAGATGACATAGTGTACTTTGCAGACAGATTGAGTCTCAAACCTTTGGGAATGGGCACCATCAAGCTTAAATTTACTAGACTCCCGAATTTTCTTCTACACAATGTACTCTATCTTTCAGAGATACAAAGAAGAATGCAAAGAAGCTTGTCATCCCTTGTACACATCAGAAAACAAGTCCACTCTATTCATATGATTGATGGAAAAGTTGAGATAAGGAAGGATTCATACAACATGGTTGTCATAACTAGAATTGAAGATGGAAGATTGTTGAAGATGAATGGGACATATTCCCATACAAACATTGTTGCATACCTTTCTCATCATGACTCATGTATAATTCCATATAGTACTTTGTAGCATGCTATATTTGGCCATATTAATTATGACAGTATTCATTTGTTGAGAAAGAATGGTGTTTCTGGTATGCCCACCACCCCTAGAAAACTGAAACAATGTGATGCTTGTAAACTTGGAAAGCATAACAAATAACCTTTCCATGATTCCACTTGCATATCATGTAGAAAACTTGAACCGATTCATTCTGATTTGCGTGGCCCTATGCCTATTTCTTCTGCAAATGGAAAAAAATATATCGTGACTTTTATTGATGATTACACCAGAGTGTGTTGGGTGTACTTGTTGAAAGATAAATCACAAGCTTTTAAAACATTTAAAAATTTTCATGAATGGATTCAAAATGAAGCTCAGTCTCGTATTGGCTCTCTTCGCACTGATAATGGAAGTGAATATACTTCTAATGAATTTGAAATCTACCTTCACCAACATGGGATCAAACATCAACCCATGGTTCCATACAATTCCTAACAAAACAGTGTAGCTAAATGAATAAACTCGACACTGCTCAATATGGTTCGTTCCATGATGTTTTTCAAGAATGTTAAATTGATGTTTTGTGCTGATGCAGTTCTATGTGAACTTTATGTCAAAAACATGTGTCCATCTCGTGCTCTTAGAAACAAGACTCCATATGAAATGTGGTATGGCCACATTCCTTCAGTGAGGTGTCTCAAGGTATTTGGTTCCACCTACTATGCCTTGATTCCTAAGGAGCAAAGAAAAAATATTGATGCAAGGAGTCTAAAGTACATCTTCTTGGAGTACTCAAATACCACCAAGGGGTATAGTATTTACGATGAGACAAACAATAATTTTATCCTTTCCATAGATGTGATCTTTCTTGAATCCACCAAGAAAGACGAAACTATTGAGAGACAGCTTGATCATCTGGACAGATCCACTCGTGTAAAGACATATCTTGAATTTGATGACGACATTCCACATATTGAAGGAGGGATCCCTATCTTGGGTCAATCTCTAGAATTGTAATGTCCCCAGCCACCCCAGGTTGGGACACGTCACACAAGTTCAACTTCTGTATCTCTGATTCAACCAAACTGTAACATCCCTGACATACTAATGAGAAATGTTACACCTAAGTTTCACTGCATAGATTATACTCTAACATAATTTCACGTAGTATCACTTGATGTAACGCTCTCAACCCAAGCTCACAACTTATAACAATGGAAGAAACACTCTCATCTTAACACAAACTTAATCAGCATAAGTAACTCAATTAACTGTGTTCACTAGCATATTGATCACACAGTACAAACCACGCGCACAACCACCCTGGTGTCATACACCAATTCTAATTTCCTTGTGCGTGGAATATAATTCCCTGAACACACACACGAATTTCAGTATCTTAGTGCACACATGCTACTTTCTTGTAGGCCCTGCTACCCAATCCTCTTTTCAAGACTCATAACCAAAATCACAAGATTAAATTAACAAGCAAGGATATCATCAACTGACATACTCATCAACAACTACAAATACAATATATAAGTACCATATTTACAGGTGCAAGCACCATTAAATAAAATAACAACAATTACTTATATGAGACTACATACAAGAATTAACCCATATCAAGAATAGACACATATGCACACAATAAACAAGACAAACGCATAAAGAACACTTATCTTTTATGAGAGTCACTAACTGTGTGCATAACTCAAATGTCCCTCCCAGCCATAGACTCGGTCACTCATAATATTTAAACAATAGGTCACTCTCGAGATGGGGATTAAATCTACCAGGGAAAAAAGGGTTCCTAGTGACACACTAAGGTCTGACTCTCAACAAAATTTCTTAGTCCTAGGTTCCTTCTGCTGCAACTAGCCCACAATATCTCATTCCCCACACAACTTTCACACCTAGGGAAGTGTGCCCCTTCTCTTCTCAACAATCCTTTGGCTACCCCACTTCCCTTTCCATGGGTACCAGCAACAGGCTGGACAAGAAGTCTCTGAGCCTTGCAACTAATTCTCAGCGCACCAGGGAGCAATTCTCAACAATACTCTCACCTGGGGAGTATGCTCACGGGTCTGACAACCGCTTCACAAGAACTGGTCTCTCACCCAGAGAGAGTGATCACGATATTTCAACTCATCTCCTTGATAGTAACTCTGATTAAAGACACTCAACTCCTTACAAAATTCTCTGTGTAGATAAGGTAATAATAGGTTTTTCCATACAGTTCGACCCCCCTTCTGCTCACGAGAGCCTGCAATGTGAATTCCTCCTCTGAACAATGGATAATGCAATCATACCCAAAATACAATAATACCAACAATATATATTCCATGTCTTCCACTTGACACTTGTCACCTTTAAAAGTATCTTTAAGCCACTTGGTGACCCATTCCTTACCCTCGAGAACTTAGGATAAAAACATATCCACATTACACTTTTCGAAAATATCACTAACATATTCCCCCCTTTTCCCTTATTCGAAGGAGTTGACCCCCTATATCTTTTTTCTCAAGTGTGTCTATGCACAACGATGTAATATTTTATTAATAATCATGATTATATTTACATGGATAGGTGCACTGGACTATCTGTGTCCTGTCTCACCAACCCAATAGTCACACAAACTCTCTGGCCTCAAAACACACACACACACACATCTCAACTACGCACTATTCTAGGTCATTACCACACACTTGCTCAAGTGCATGCAACATAGTGCAATGTGTGCAACACACAAAATTTGTGCATCCTATCTTTATAACAATTCTCTGCATACTTACTCAGATGTGCACAACACCTAAAGAAGGTGCCAATGACTCACCAACCTATATATACATTACATAAACCATTAGTACCAACGACTCACCAACCTATATGTACAATTACAAAGGGTCTGAATCAAGGAAATTACATTCCCCTCCCCCTTATTTATGCATTGTCCTCAATGCATCATATACATGTTCATACAAAATTTAAAAAAAAATTCAAACAAATGAGGATACTCTACTTGCATATCATTCTCGCGCTCCCAGGTTGCATCCTCAGAACCGTACCAGGTCCATTGGAACTTTACCAACTCCATGACTCGATTCCAAAGATGGTTGATTTTTAGATCCAATATGCAAACCGGTCGCACTTGAAATCCTCCTTCTGGCTCCACTTGAATCACATTCCAATCAATAATATGATTAGAATTAGGTACGTACTTCTTAAAAAATGACACATGAAAAACATTATGGATACACAAGGGCACAACCAATTCAAGCATATAAGTGACAAGACCAATCCTCTCCAATATTTCAAAGGGACCATAGTAGCGCGCTGCTAACTTAGAACATTTCCCCAACCTCAAGGAATTGAGCCTGCCTTCACTTTCAGAAACACATGATCACCCACTTTAAAATCTCTATGGATTACGCCTTTAATATTTGTGCAGATTTTCTTCTTGTCTTGGGTAGCTTTAAATTATTCCTTATCTTTACCATCCAATCCTCCATTTACCAAAGAAGATATGACCAAACTACTATGCGTTCTCCTGGGTTGTCCCAACTCACAAGCATGCTTCACTTTCTACCATAAAGTTCTTAAAATAGACTCATCTTTAAAGATGATTGATACCCATTGTTCTAAGAAAAATCCACCAAATGAAGGTAGTATTCCCATTTCGATGGATTATCCATCACATACATCATCAACATGTCTTCAATCACCTGATTTACCCTCTCGGTTTGACCATCTGATTCAGGGTGTTATGTTTTACTGAAATTCAGATTTGTCCCAAATCCTTTAAACACCCATTTCCAAAAATTCGAAGTGAACTTGGAATCTCTATCAAACACAATTGTCTTAGGTATACCATGCAACTTAGCAGCTTCACACATGTGTATCTCAGCAATGTCATCCTTGTAAGTTGATTTCACTGGAATAAAATGGGAAACTTTAGTAAGCTTGTCCACCACCACCATAATAGAATCATGTTGCTTAGCATTCATAGGCAACTTAGTTATAAAATCCATCGTTATAACTTCCTACTTCCACCCAGGAATGGTAAAAGGTTGTAGAAAACTAGTTGGATGTTTTTTCTCACTCTTTACCTTCTGACGTTCAAGACATCTCGCAATAAAATATGCAACTTACTTTTTCATACATGGCCAAAATTATTGCTTCTTGATTGCGACAATTGTCTTCTGGTAACCTGGATGTACCGCATGAGGAACCTTATGCATCTCTGATAATATCATGATTTTCAACTCCTGATCATTTGGCACATAAACTTTGCATCTATACATGAGGGTCCCATCCTCTCTTATCTCATAACCTTCCAAATTTTGTAGCGACATACCTTGTTGTAAGTTCGCCTTTATGTCCATATAGTGCATATCTGATTTGGAAACTTCCAAAATTCTATCGCACAAATCGGTCTGGTACATGCTAATTTTTGTAGCATGCATCTCATGCATCTCATGCATCCTCCTACTGAGTGTGCAAGCCACCTTGTTCTCTTTTCATCTAATATGTTTTATGTTGAAGTCATACTCACTGAGGAACTCTAACCACCTACTTTTTTTGGCATTTAAACTTGGTTTTTCAAACAAATACTTCAGACCACAATGGTCTGTTCTCAGCTCAAATATTTTACCCATGAGATAATGCCACCACATCTTCAAGGTATGCATTATAGCTGCCAATTCTAAATCATGAGTAGCATAGATCCTCTCATGCTCTATCAACTTCCTTGACTCATAGCATACCACATGTCCATTTTAAATCAGTACTCCACTGAGTCCTTCCTTGCATGCATATGTGCACACAATGAAGTTTTCATCTGGATCAACAATTCTCAAAAGTGGCGCACTTGTTAACAAGCTATTCAAGTGCTGAAAAATCCTTGCGCAATCTAGAGTCAACTAAAATCATGCACCTTTCTTCTGCATGGATGTAATTGGATGTGCAATCAGTGAAAATCCTTCAACTAACCCAAACCCGTGTAGATTGAGCGTCTGGTAACATTCTCACGCTGCCCAAACCCTAACGGATTGCAATCTCCCGAATTGAACTCTCAACGCAACCCTATGCTAGCCCCACTATTCTTCCTCACGTTCCTCAATGTTCTATTTGTTCCTCAAATTAACGATACATATTCGGTCTGGTGCCCGATCTCTCAATCGGATAGAACTCGACCTGAGAAATACCCTTACTTTGTCGTGAGTCCAGTCTGGTTGGCTCTATGTCATTGAAAAATGCAGTCGTATTTTGAGTTATTCTCACGCTGCTAATAATAATACCCTCACCGTTTTCTTTTCTTGCTTGACCAACCGTTCTCACCCTAGTTCGTAGGCTCCAAAGCTGCTGGTTATGGTTTGATATAACCTAAAATTTTAAACTCAAGCACTGCACGAACCTCGACCTCACGAACTTATCTCGACCTTACTGGTACGCAGCTCCTCAAGGGATACGAAACCTAACCTCATGGTATAAGTGTCGGTGATATGTATAAATGAGTCGATTGAAGGAAACTCGGGACAAGGTGTTTCGCTGGCTAATGTGCTCTCTTGAATGGGTGCTCTAACCAACTATCCATTCACACTCACCTTGCCGCTTACTTTTATGGTTTTATCATCCATTAAGAAGACATCTGATATCTCTAATCGCAACATTGTTTGGTATCTGCATAATTTCGCACTGTCTTCACCAACTTTCCATCGCCCTTCCATTTTTCAATTAGAAGAATGCTACTGTGTTCAAAATCGCAACAGTTATCAGTCCCTTCGCCATACTTCTGCTCATGAACTTCAAACTGCATTTTCTTGTAGAGGCGCATTGATGCTACAGCATCCTCATGAGATCATTTTTCCTGTACCCTAATCATGATGACCATTTTTCCTATACCCTAATAATGTTTTAGAGAGATACTTGAGAGAGTGACCCATCTTTCCAGTTTTTCACAATAGTGGATACTTGGAGGTGTTGATCCACATGGATATCGGTGGTCACCCACCTCTTCCAGCTGACTCACATATAGTTTTCATATTGGCAGTTTTCTTTTTGGCTTTTTGGGTCCTAAACTTCCAGGGTCGTTTTGAGGTCATAAACAACGTTTTTTGGGCTCGCCACAGTCATATTGTATATAGAGTTAGAGTGCGACAACTTAATGTGTATTCCTCGGATTGACCTTCCCAACAAGCTATCATGTGTCTAAAACGGAGATTGTATGCAAAAGTTATGACCCCGAGAAGTTGATGTACCAACTTACCCCATCGAAGTCCACATGACTTTTGGCGCTTCAACTCCTAGGGTCAGGTTTTTGAATGTCTAGGGTTTTCTAATTACTTCTTGATGCTAAAAATACTTGGAGGCCTCATTGTAAGGTGTTGAATGTCTAGGGTTTTTTAATTACTTCTTGATGCTAAAAATACTTGGAGGCCTCATTGTAAGGTGCTCAAACGAATGCACGTAGCCACCACATCTCTTCTCAAATATTAGCTACCACCATTCGAGCAAAATTGTTTCATTCTGCATTTTATAGTTTCAACATATTTCTTTATTGAATAAAAGTTAAGTTTCATTGTATCTATGTTATTGTTCTCTATATATTTGTGTTAATTTTATAGATCTCTATTTCATTTGTTTCTCTGTGCATGTCCCCAATGAGGTCAAGGTATAAGTAGTTGGGACTCAAACTAGTTGAGACTTTTCAAGATCGACCTCACCGAACCCGACAAACACCCATGGGGTATGAAAAGAGAGACGATGGGGAAGGATATCCCTTTAAAATGTTTCTTGAGGAATCCCTCGCACGAAAGAGGAATGAGATGATGGATAATTTTGTGCAAATTCTTCAAAGAATGCCAATAGGTGACGCATCTTCCTCGAGCAGAGGCGTCGCCCCCTTCAAGGTACAAAACATTTTTTATATTCCCATATTTGAAGTTCAAATAGATGTGGATATTGTAGATAAATGGTTAAACCTTCTAGAAGGGTATTTTTTTGTCCATAACTTTTTTGATAGAGAAAATATTACATTTGCGCTCCTTAAGATTGTCCCCCATGTCAATGATTGGTGGGAGACTTTTTGTGAGAAAAAGGAAACAGAGGGATCTACATTATTTGTAGTCGCACCCACTTTGGGTTCTTTCATGGATGTTGTTAAAGAAGAATACTGCCTTTTTGGAAGTTAAGATGACTTATATATAAGATGGATCACACTATAGTAGAAGGGACCAAACAATCCCATAGTTCAGCAATGTCTTCCATTCTTTGCACACCAAACTAGGTATCAAATAATATGAGTGACATCTAGTGCTCAAGTACCACAATGTTATGCATAGATACATCCAGAAACAAATGGAGTTTTTAGACATCTCGTCCTTGGGCATGACCTATCGATATGCTATCAAAATCGAACAGAAGCTCAAACAAAAGACTCGAAAGTTTGGGTCTATGAACCCAACACAGCAGAATCAGGGAAAAGGTGGTCCCAACCCACAGAACAAAGGGTAGAGAAAGGGTGGAAAGCCTTAAGAAAATCAGTCTAAGCCACAAACGGAGAAGGAAAATGGAAAGACAAAGAAAGACATCAAGAAGTGGTGTGAGTTCCATAAGACTCGTTGGCATAACACCATTGAATGTCGCTCAAAGAAGTCATTAGTGGTCGAGGTGAAAGCCTCTAAATAAGATGTGGGCTTCGACTCTGAGTCAGAACTAGAAAAAGGGAGATAAATCATTGATGCAAAACCTAGTGCCACCGTTGCTACCACCAAGGTTCAGCCCGGTGAACCTGATGAACCAAAGGAAGGTGAGTGCCTCTTTCATTCATAGATGTGGGTCAAGGGTACTCCATTGCACTTCATCATTGATAGTGGTAGCTAGAAGAACCTCATCTCAGCAGAGGTCTTCAAGTGATTGGCTCTGCCGACAACACCACACCCACAACTGTACACCATTGGATGGCTCCACCAAGTGAGCGATCTTTACATCAGCCAACAATTTCTCTTTCCCTACGACATCAAGTCCTTCAAAGATGAGGTACTACGTGATGTCTCCCCCCTTGAATTTTGTGATGTTCTTTTGGGCCAACCTTATTTATGGAAACGTCATGCTATATATGAGTCTAGGCCTCATAGTGTTATTATTACTTTGGACAAGAAATTGTACATGATACCCGAGGTAGTCCCACCTACTTCCATTTCCTTGATCTCTTCCAGGCAATGCAGGAAGGTTATCTCTCAAATCGGGAAGTTTTTATTTTTCATGATTGACACTCAAAGTGAGTGGAAGGTTGTAGCCACATCCATGGCCTCCGCAACAGGTCTCTCCACCTAGAAGAAGTAAGTGGATAAGGTAGTGGAAGTATACAAAGACATAGTATCCTCACCCACTATGGTACCTCTCCACTATTAGGTCAAGCACTCAATTGATCTGACCCTTGGTGCACTGCTACCCAATGGGATAGTCTATCACTGCTCTTTGTTAGAACATGAGGAAATCAAGTGCTAGATCCAAGAGCTTATTGAAAAGGGGCACATCCAACCAAGATCATCACCTTGTGGAAACCCAATCATGTTTGTGTAGAAGAAAGACGGGACTTGGAGACTCTGCATTGATTATCGGGTTCTAAATAAAATCACATTCAGGAACTAGTACCCAATTCCCTTAATTGACGATCTTCTTGACCAACTCAATGGGGACAAATACTTCAGTAAGATTGATCCGAAGTTCGGCTACCACCAAGTCCCAATAGAGTAGACCAATGTATGGAAGACTACCTTCAAGTCGAAAGAAGGTATTTTCGAATGGTTGGTCATGCCCTTTGGATTGACAAATGCCCCAACAACTTTCATGAGGATGATGGATTATATCTTGTAGTTGTTCACCAATTATTTTGTGGTGATGTATTTGGATGACATCCTCATCTTCAACAAGAGTTGGGCGGAACACCTGCAGCATATTCAGGAGGTTCTTCACACTTTGTGGCAACCCAAGCTATATGAAAATTTAGAAAAATGATCCTTCGACCTGAACAAGGTCCAGTACCTAGGATACATTGTTTATGAGCATGAGGTGCATGTAGATCTAGACAAGATACAGGTCATCCATGTCTAGCCAGCCTGACAACACTCACTGATCTTCAGAGCTTCCTAGGCCTTGCCAATTTATATTGTAGGTTCATGTTGGGATTCACCACATTGCATGGGCTCTTACCCAAGTGACCAGGGGTGGTAGAAAGGAAACATTTGTGCGGGGCCATTTGCAAAAAAAAGTGTTTAACGATTTGAAGCAATGCTTGTGCTCAACCCCAGTGCTCTCATTACCCGACCTACAACAACCTTTTGAGATTGAGACAGATGCTTTAGACTATGTTGTTGGCGCATTTCTCACTCAGCATGGAAATATTGTGGCCTATCATAGTGAGATGCTATCATATACCGTCCATAAGTACCCCACTTACTACAAAGAAATGTACTCCATTGTACAAGCCTACCGCCAATGGAGACATTACATTCTCATGAAGGAGACATTCACCCACATTGATCATAAGCCTCTATAGTTCATGCAGACAAAAGGAAAATTGTAGAATGAATGCCATCAGAAGTGGTCCACATAATTGCAACAGTTTCATATCAACATCAATTATAAGATAAGGAGAGCCAACTGCATCATTGACTGCCTTAGTCAACCTCCAATTGTAGAACTAACCACGGTACTACACTCCTGCGAACATGAGACCTCCAAATGGTCCCAGATCTATGAGAGAGATGCTAACTTTTCCACTACCTACCATATACTGGGAAAAAACACAATTGTCACTGATTTCCATCTTCAGGACAGGTTGGTGTTCCATTTGGGCCATCTTTGCATCCCATCAAGCAAGCAAGTGAAGTTGATTTGGGAATCTCACTATAGTCAAGAGACATGACACTTTGGCATATAAAAAATAGTGGCAGTGTTGTAGCAACATTTCTATTGGCTTAAACTTTGACAAGATGTCAACAAGTATATCAGGTCCTACACACTCCGTGCCATTTCCAAACTAGCCATTAATAAACAAGGCATGTACACCCCTCTACCTACTCTCGACAAGCACTGGGAGTCCATCTCGATGGGCTACATGTCGGGCCTTACTTCAACCAAGCAGAGAAATGACTGTGTTTTCATGGTTGTTGATTGATTTTCCAAGATGGCGATTATGGTCGCCTGTAAGAAGAGCATCACAGCAGAGGCCACTACCAAGTTCTTATTTGAACGAGTGAGGGTACATTTTGGGATACCATAGACCATCGTCTCAAATTGGGATAGTAAATTCCTTAGCACATTCTGGTCGAGCCTCTAGTCATGGTTGGACACCAAGCTCGCCAAATCCATGACCTTCCACCCCCAAATTGATGGCCAAACCGAGGTCATCAACGAGATGATCGTGCATATCTTGTGCATGTGCAATTCCAAGAATCTGTGTACATGGGATGAGAGTCTCCCCTATGTTCAACACAATTACAACAAATCCATACTTAGCTCAACCAACCACAACCCCTTTCAGGTGGGGTTGGAATTTCAACCATTGGGTCCCATGTATGTTGCACTACGCCTTGCGTCCACCCAGGCATAATCATCCCATGCTCAAACCGAAGCCGACAAAGCCACCCGGTTCATTAAACAAATCCAGCACATTCGCCAACATGTTTAGGATATTTTGTAGAAGTCCAATGCCAAGTACAAGTAACGCCATGATCAACACCGAGTGCCACACAAGTTTCAGGTGGGAGATAAAGTTTGGTTGCACTTGTAGAAAGAACGTCGTATAGTACCCCATCAGAAGCTCCATTCACTCCGCTATGGACTTTACACCATCATTAAGGTTGTGGGTGACAATGGTTTTGAGCTCAACATTCCCCCCTTCCTTGGCCTTCACCCAGTGTTTAATGTGGACTTCCTTCGGCCATATTTTCCACCATTATTGGAAACCTCAAATATAGTAGAACAATTGACACCGAAATATCTCAACCTTGATTGCATGGAATGTGCATCCACTGATAAAATCGTGGACAGACAGGTCAAGGGCACTCGCCAACAAAAGCTATAGAATTACGGTGTTATCAAAGTGGGACAACTCCTGCACCAAGGCAAGTGGCTCGCCTAGGAAAAATTCACAATTTTTTTTATCATCTGATGGGGAAAATCAACGTCATGGAGACCATTTATTCCTAAGGAGAGAGGATAAAAAAATGTTGTTTAGGGCCTTAAAAAGGCCCTTGGAGTTTAGGACCCGAAAAGCTAGAAACAAACTACTAAGATGAAAACTGTATGTGAGCCCGCTGGAAGAGGTGGGTAGCCACCGATATCCACCTAGATCATGTGTCCCTGGTGATATTAGGGTATTCAATCACTAAGTATTACAACTCAAGATCTTAACCATGTCCTACTAGAAGCATCACATTATTTCAATTTTCTAGGAATGGTGGGCAAACCAGAAACACTATTCTTTCTCAACAAACGAAGACTGTCGTAATTAATATGGACAAATATATCATGCCACAAAATAATATATGGGATTATACTTGATTAATGATGAGAGAGGTATTCAACAATGTGTGTATGGGAATATGTCCCATTCAAGTTCAACAGTCTTTCATCTTCTCTTTCGGTGACAACAACCATGTTGTTAGAATCCTTCCTTATCTCAACTTTTCCCCCGATCATATGAATAGAGTGGCCTTGTTTTCTGATGTGCACAAGGGAAAACAAGCATATTTACATATTTAGAAGATAGAGTACATTGTGCATAATAAAATCCAGGAGTCCAGGTAATTTAAGCCAGATGGTGCCCATTCCCGAAGGTTTGAGACTCGATATGTCTGCAAAGTACACTACGCCATCTACATTTTCATTGAAGTCTTCAAAGAAATCTCTTCTAAATTTCATGTGATAGGTTGTGCCTATGTCAAGAATTCATGCATCTCCCCAAGAAGAAAATGAAGTATTAAATATATCTTTAGTTACTCATATATTGCAATAGACAACAACATAATAAACATGTCCTTTACCTTTCATTGGTCGTGAAGTTCTATCTATGTATTCTCTATGAATCTATATTTTTTCTTTGATCCTTTTCCATGGAAATCTGCAGTCGGAGGCTTCATGTGACTCATTCATTCCACAATGAGTACAATGAAGGTCATCTTTTTCACGTGGATTATGCCAAACCCACTGCCTCTGAGCTTCTTCTTTTTGTGTTGTTTCTTGTTGTCCTCATGTTGTCCATCAAATGAAGTGCTTTCAAGACCCGTGCTTCCAAACAAAAAGTGAACAAAAGGTAAAATGTTGATGCACCAAGAATATAATCACATTTTCTTAATAAACAATGGAACCAGAGAATAGGAGTCAAGCAACAAAGAGAGTCAAGAAATTTTTTTATAATGGTAAAAGTGTCTCACAAGTACGCTTGGTAGGGGAGATGCACAACTTCTTGACACAAGAGAAACCTATCACATGACATTTCTAAGAGATTTTTTTGAAGACTTTGATGACAATGTAGATGACATAGTGTACTTTGTAGACAAATTGAGTCTCAAACCTTTGGGAATGGGCACCATCAGGCTTAAATTTCCTAGACTCCCGGATTTTCTTTTGCACAATGTACTCTATCTTTCAGAGATGCAAAGAAGAATGCAAAGAATCATGTCATCCCTTGTGCACATCAAAAAACAAGTCCACTCTATTCATATGATCGATGGAAAAGTTGAGATAAGGAAGGATTCATACAACATGGTTGTCATAACTAGAATTGAAGATAGAAGATTGTTGAAGATGAATGGGACATCTTCCCATACAAACATTGCTGCATACCTCTCTCATCATGACTCATGTATAATTCCATATAGTATTTTGTGGCATGCTATATTTGGCCATATTAATTATGACAGTATTCATTTGTTGAGAAAGAATGATGTTTCTGGTCTGCCCACCACTCCTAGAAAACTGAAACAATGTGATTCTTGTAAACTTGGAAAACATAACAAATAGCCTTTCCATGATTCCACTTACATATCATGTAGAAAACTTGAGCCGATTCATTCTGATTTGCACGGCCCTATGCCTATTTCTTCTGCAAATGGAAAAAAATATATTGTTACTTTTATTGATGATTACACCATAGTGTGTTGGGTGTACTTGTTGAAAGATAAATCAAAAGCTTATGAAACATTTAAAAAATTTCATGAATGGATTCAAAATGAAGCTCAGTCTCGTATTGGCTCTCTTCGCACTGATA
This sequence comes from Picea engelmannii, assembly GCA_009831015.1. NCBI lineage: Eukaryota > Viridiplantae > Streptophyta > Pinopsida > Pinales > Pinaceae > Picea > Picea engelmannii. Next base: position 74,342 of record ML802579.1, on the reverse strand, counting down.
ATGGAAGTGAATATACTTCTAATGAATTTGAAATCAACCTACACCAACATGGGATCAAACATCAAACCATGGTTCCATACAATTCCTAACAAAACAGTGTAGCTAAATGAATAAACATGACACTCCTCAATATGGCTCATTCCATGATGTTTTTCAAGAATGTTAAATTGATTTTTTGGGCTGATGCAGTTCTATGTGCACTTTATGTCAAAAACATGTGTCCATCTCATGCTCTTAGAAACAAGACTCCATATGAAATGTGGTATGGCCACATTCCTTCAGTGAGGTGTCTCAAGGTCTTTGGTTCCACCTACTATGCCTTGATTCCTAAGGAGCAAAGAAAAAATATTGATGCAAGGAGTCTAAAGTACATCTTCTTGGAATACTCAAATACCACCAAGGGGTATAGTATTTACAATGAGACAAACCATAATTTTATCCTTTCCAGAGATGTGATCTTTCTTGAATCCACCAAGAAAGTTGAAACTATTGAGAGACAGTTTGATCATCTGGACAGATCCACTCGTGTAAAGACATATCTTGAATTTGATGACAACATTCCACATATTGAAGGAGGGATCCCTATCTTGGGTCAATCTATAGAATTTTAATGTCCCCAGCTACCCCAGGCTAGGACACGTCACACAAGTTCAACTTTTGTATCTCTGATTCAACCAAACTGTAACATCCCCAGCATACAAATGAGAAATGTTACACTGAAATTTCACTGCACAGATTATACTCTAACACAATTTCACGTGGTATCATTTGATGTAACACTCTCAACCCAAGCTCACAACTTATAACAATGGAAGCAACACTCTCCTCTTAACGCAAACTTAATCAACATAAGTAACTCAATTAACTGCGTTCACTAGCATATTGATCACATAGTACAACCACACGCACAACCACCCCGGTGTCATATGCCAATTCTAATTTCCTTGTGCGTGGAATATAATTCCCTGAACACACACACGAATTTCAGTCTCTTAGTGCACACATGCTACTTTCCTACAGGCCCTGCTACCCAATCCTCTTTTCAAGACTCATAACCAAAATCACAAGATTAAATTAACAAGCAAGGATATCATCAACTGACATACTCATCAACAACTACAAATACAATATATAAGTACCATACTTACAGTTGCAAGCACCATTAAAAAAAATAACAACAATTACTTATATGAGACTACATACAAGAATTAACCCATAGCAAGCATAGACACATATGTACACAATAAACAAGACAAGTGCATAAATAACACTTATTTTTTATGAAAGTCACCAACTGCGTGCATAACTCAAATGTTCCTCCCAGCCATAGACTTGGTCTCTCATAAGATTTAAACAATAGGTCACTCTCGAGCTGGGGATTAAATCTACCAGGGAAAAAAGAGTTCCTAGTGACACACTAAGGTCTGACTCTCAACAAAGTTGCTTAGTCCTAGGTTCCTTCTACCACAACTAGCCCACAATATCTCATTCCTCACACAACTGTCACACCCAGGGAAGTGTGCCCCTTCTCTTCTCAATAGCCCTTTGGCTACCCCACTTCCCTTTCCATGGTTACCAACAACAGGCTGGACAGGAAGTCTCTGAGCCTTGCAACTAATGCTCAACGCACCAGGGAACAATTCTCAACAATACTCTCACCTGGGGAGTATGCTCACGGGTCTGACAACCGCTTCACAAGAACTGGTCTCTCACCCAGAGAGAGTGATCATGATATTTCAACTCATCTCCTCGATAGTAAATCTGATTAAAGACACTCAACTCCTTACAAACTTCTCTGTGCAGATAAGGTAATAATAAGTTTTTCCATACACTTTTACACCCCTTCTGCTCACAAGAGCCTGCAATGTGAATTCCTCCTCTGAACAATGGATAATGCAATAATACCCAAAATATAGTAATACCAACAATATATATTGCATGTCTTCCACTTGACACTTGTCACCTTTAAAAGTATCTTTAAGCCACTTGGTGACCCATTCCTTACACTTTAGAACTTAGGATAAAAACATATCCACATTACACTTTTCGAAAATATCACTAACATATCCCCCCCTTTTCCCTTATTCGATGGAGTTGACCCCCTATATCTTTTTTCCCAAGTTTCTCTGTGCACAACGATGTAATATTATATTAATAATCATGATTATATTTACATGTATAGGCACACTGGACTATATGTGTCCTGTCTCACCAACCCAGTAGTCACACAAACTCTTCGGCCTCAAAACACACACACACACACATATGTCAACTACCCACTATTCTAGGTCATTACCACACACTTACCCAAGTGCATGCAACATAGTGCAATGTATGCACATACCTAGGTGTGTGCAACACACAAAATTTGTGCATCCTATCTTTATAACAACTCTCTGCGTACTTACTCAAATGTGCACAGCACCAAAAGCAGGTGCCAACAACTCACCAACCTATATATACATTACATAAACCATTAGTACCAACGACTCACCAACCTATATGTACAATTACAAAGGGTATGTATCAGGGACATTACATTACCCTCCCCCTTATTTATGCATTGTCCTCAATGCATCATATACACATTCATGCAAAATTTAAAAAAAAAAATTAAACAAATGAGGATACTCTACTTGCATATCATCCTCGCGCTCCCAAGTTGCATCCTCAAGACCGTACCAGGTCCATTGGAACTTTACCAACTCCATGACTCAATTCCAAAGATGGTTGATTTTTATATCCAATATGCAAACCAGTCACACTTGAAATCCACCTTCTGGCTCCACTTGAATCACATTCCAATCAATAATATGATTAGAATTAGGTACGTACTTCTTAATAAATGACACATGAAAAACATTATGAATACACAAGAGAACAAACAATTCAAGCATATAAGCAACAAGACCAATCCTCTCCAGTATTTCAAAGGGACCATAGTAGCGCGCTGCTAACTTAGAACATTTCCCCAACCTCAAGGAACTGCGCCTGCCTTCACTTTCAGAAACACATGATCACCCACTTTAAAATATTTGTGGATTATGCCTTTAATATCTGTGCAGATTTTCTTCCTGTCTTGGGTAGCTTTAAATTATTCCTTATCTTTACCATCCAATCCTCCATTTCCCAAAGAAGATCTGACCAAACTACTATGTGTTTTGCTGGGTTGTCCCAACTCACAAGCATGCTTCACTTTCTACCATAAAGTCCTTAAAATAGGCTCATCTTTAAATATGATTGATACCCATTGTTATAAGAAAAATCCACCAAATGAAGGTAGTATTCCCATTTCGATAGATTATCCATCACATACATCCTCAACATATCTTCAATCACTTGATTTACCCTCTCGGTTTGACCATCTGATTCAGGGTGATATGTTTTACTAAAATTCAGATTTGTCCGAAATCTATTAGACACAATTGTCTTAGGTATACCATGCAACTTAGCAACTTCACACATGTATATCTCAGCAATGTCGGCCTTGTAAGTTGATTTCATTGGAATAAAATGGGCAGCTTTAATAAGCTTGTCCACCACCACCATAATAGAATCATGTTGCTTAGCAGTCCTAGGCAACTTAGTTATAAAATCCATCGTTATAACTTCCTACTTCCACCCTAGAATGGTAAAAGGTTGTAGAAAACTAGTTGGATGTTTTTTCTCACTCTTTACCTTCTGACATTCAAGACATCTCGCAATAAAATATACAACTTCCTTTTTCATACATGGCCAAAATTATTGCTTCTTGATTGCAACAATTGTCTTCTAGTAACCTGGATGTCTCATGTGAGGAACCTTATGCATCTCTGACAATATCATCCTTTTCAACTCCTGATCACTTGGCACATAAACTCTGCATCTATACATGAGGGTCCCATCCTCTCTTAGCTCATAACCTTCCAAATTTTGTAGCGACATACCTTGTTGTAAGTTCGCCTTTATGTCCATATAGTGCATATCTTATTTGGAAACTTCCAAAATTCTATCGCACAAATCTGTCTGGTACATGCTAATTGTTGTAGCATGCATCTCATGCATCCTCCTGCTGAGTGTGCCAATCACCTTGTTCTCTTTTCATCTAATATGTTTTATGTTGAAGTCATACTCACTGAAGAACTCTAACCACCTACTTTTTATGGAATTTAAACTTGGTTTTCCTAACAAATACTTTAGACCACAATGGTCTGTTCTCAGCTCAAATATTTTACCCATGATATAATGCCACCACATCTTCAAGGCATGCACTATAGCTGCCAATTCTAAATCATGAGTAGCATAGATCATTTCATGCTCTATCAACTTCCTTGACTCATAGCATACCACATGTCCATTTTAAATCAGTGCTCCACCGAGTCCTTCCTTGCATGCATCTATGCACACAATGAAGTTTTCATCTGGATCAACAATTCTCAAAAGTGGCGCACTTGTTAAAAAGTTATTCAAGTGCTGAAAAATCCTTACGCAATCCAGAGTCAACTAAAATCGTGCACCTTTCTTCTACATGGATTTAATTGGATGTGCAATCAGTGAAAATCCTTCAATAAACCTTCTATAGTACCTTTCTAGTCCCTTAAAGGATCTTACCTCTGCAATATTTCTTGGTGTCTTTCATTCCTTGATGGCTTTTATCTTTGTTGGGTCCACATCTATTCCTTCCTAAGAAATGATATGACCCAAATAATGAATTTGTCGCTGGTAAAATTAACACTTGCTCAAATTTGCATAAAGTTGATGCTCCCTCAATACCTACAACACCATCCTCAAGTGTTTCTCTTGCTCTTCCTCATACTTTGAGTAAATAAGAATGTCATCCAAAACTATGACAACAAACTTATACAAGTAACTTCTAATAACTCCATTCATCAAACACATGAAAATAGTTGGTGCATTCAACAACCCAAAAGGAGCCATTGTAAACTTGTAATGACCATACATTGTTCTGAAGGTAGTCTTGCTAATGTATTCTTCTCTTATTCTCACTTGGTGATATCCAGATCTGAGATCAATCTTTGAAAATGTCCTTGTGCCCCTTAGATGATCAAACAAATCATCTATCCTTGAAAAATGACACTTGTTCTTCATTGTTACCTTATTCAACTGCCTAAATTCGATACAAAGTATCATCGTACCATCCTTCTTCTTCACGAACAAAAATGGTGCACCCCAAGGTGACAAATTTGGACATATATACCCCTTCTTCAGAAACTCTTCAAGTTACATATGCAACTCCTTCAATTATGACATACTCATCCTATAAGGAGTCTTGGATACATGTGTTTCTCTCAACATCAAATCTATAGAGAAGTTGATATCGCTTTTCGGTGGCAATCCTGGTATCTCCTTAAATATATCCTCAAATTATTTCAGCACTATGTATTCTTCAATATTTGACACTTTATCCTTGGGTGCCTCTTCCATGTGCACTCCAAATACTTGGCATCCTTTCCTATAGCTTTTATTCAACTGGAAAGTTGAAACTTCTCTAATAGTTACAACTCTTGGAATTCCTTGAACTAATATCAAATTTGTTTGCTCATCCAATCAAGTGAATACCTTATTGTAACAATACATAAAAACATGGTGCTCTTCCAACCAATCCATACCAATGAGTAAATCTATGAACCCAAAGGTATAATATTTAAATCATCCTTTATGTGTAGTCCATTCATATCCATTGGACATGCCTTAACCATCTCAATAATTTTCCTTTTTTCTCTTGTATCTAATTTCACCAACCATGGTTTTCCAAGCTTGCTTCTTGGAAAATGGAATCTTTCCACCATCTTAGGATATAGATAACTATGACTAGCTTCCTAGTCAATTAAAATAACAATGGGTTGGTCATTAATCTTACCTTCCACCTCGATCACATGTGACTAAAACTTAGCTTTCTTTTTATCCAATGATGTGTAAGTCCTTTGCACATTTCTACCCATGTCCTCCACTATTGCAACTTGTTGTACACTATGCACAATCCTTGCTTTATCAACTCTTTGAGGGAAATCTCTGTGCATATGATTTATGCCACAAACCCAACACTGCATAGGTTGTTTCCATGGCTTTTGTCCCACTGTTTTCAAAATTCTGGGCTCCTAGAGAGTTGTTTTTCCTTCCACAATATTTATGAAAAATGGTGGCTTATCTCCCTTCTTCCTTTGTTCCACCTTACTCTTCATCTTGTCTTCCCAAGTCTTTTGTAAAGTCGGTCTTCCCCTTTGTCGCTCATAAAGACACTTAGTGTGCCTTATGGTTTCTTCCAACATATTAGGGTCATCATATTGTATCTTGTCACTAAAAAATGAGATAAACTCACTCAAGCACCTCTAAATTTTCACTTGTTCATCCTTGACTAAAGGTGCGTATTTCAACAACTCTAAAAATATGCTTTCGTACTCATCTATTGTCATGATCACCAACTTGAGTTTGAGAACTCCTTCATTTTCCTATCATAGTACCACTTGGTTAAGTATTTATTTTGGAAATACCTATTGAAATCCCTCCAAGTCACTTTCTTCTCATCAATGTGTTACACTTGTACATATTGATCCCACCACATTGATTATTTCCCCTTGAGATGATAAATATAAATTCTCCCTTCGGCATGCGTAAAATAATGATGTAGTCAGAAATGCAGCTGGAAGTACTTCCTCATACCCAATAGTCAGGTCTTTGCATCTTCATCCTTTTTGTGCTCACTATCAAAGGTAGGAGGCTTGATCTTATTCATTTCTCCCTATAGCTCATCCACCCCAGTCTTTCTCTTATGCTTTCCGAAAAGAGATGAACTTGAACGACTACAAACTTTCCTAAAAGAATTCTTACCAACACTTCTTTCTTCTCTTCTTTTCTCATCATGAGACCCGTGACTTCTTGACTTACTCGACTCTGTCTCCTTATCCATTTTATTTTCTATTCTATCCAATATTTGTGTCAATTTGACATTGAAGTCATCTTGCTACTCCTTGGATTTTATAATCCTTTTATTATCAAATTTATAGCTTTGGACATCTTTTTGTAGTACTTTTATGGTTTCTACCAAATTTATGCACTCTTCCTTGGGTTATGCACCCTCAACACCCAAACCAACATACAAGTCCCTGAATTCATCATTAGAACTATAAGTCCTCTGTGCATATTCCATGCTTTTAACCTTTTGCACTGAATCTGGCCTACTCTAACCGCTGAAAATTCTACAAAATGTGCAGTCAATTAAGAATTTTTAGATGATTTCATGCAACAACTACATGAAAAATTTTCACCATTTTGTCAAAATCCTTCATTCAGATTTCTTGGATGATTTTAACATCCCAAACTCTAGTTAACACACCCATGCATCACTTTCTTTGTGCGCATCACCACTCTATACAGTGCACCAATGGTTTTCCATGCCAACTAAACTTTGTACTGTGCAACACCAATTCTTAGCGCACACATCTATCTTATGCTAATCTCTAGCCCATACAAGTTCAATGTTGAAACAATGGCTATGATACCATAATGTAACGTCCCCAAACACCCTAGGCTGGGCCACGTCACACAACCTCAACTTTTGTAGCTCTGAGTCAACCAAAGTGTAACATCCCCATCATACTACTGAGCAATGTTACACTGAATTTTCACTACGCAAATTCTACTCTAACAAAAGTCCACGCAGTATCACTGGAAGTAATGTGCTCAACCCAAGCTTGAGTCGTTCCTCACAACTTATAACAATGGAAGCAACACTCTCTTCTTAACACAACCTTAAGCAACATAAGTAACTCAATTAACTACGTGCACCAACATACTGCTCACAGAGTACAATCACACGCACAACCACCCTCGTGTCATACACAAATTTTTATTTTCTTGTGCATGGAATATAATTCCATGAATGCACACAGTTTCTTGGTGCACACATGATACTTTCCTTCATGCCCAACCACCCAATCCTCTTTTGAAGAATCATAACCAAAATCAAGAGATTAACTTAACAGTAAAGGTTTTCATCAACTGACATACTCATACACAACTACAAATACAGTCTATAAGTACCATACTTACAAGTGCAATCATCATTAAACAAAATAGTGTAATTACTTATATGTGAATACATATAAGAATTAACCGATATCAAGAATATACAACTATGCACGCAGTAAACAATACAAGCACCTAAAGAACACTTATATTTTATGAAAGTCACCAATTGTGTGCATACCTCAGACGTTCCTCCAATCCATAGACTTTGTTTCTCATAATATTTAATCAACAAGTCACCCCCAAGCTAGGGCTTAACTCCATCAGAGAAAAAGGGGTTCCTAGTGACACACTAAGGTATGATTCTCAATAGAATTTCTCAGTCCTAGGTGCCCGCTGGTGAAACTAGCCCACAATCCCTCATTCCCCACACACATGTCACACCCAACGAAATGTTCCCCTTCTCTGCTCAAAAGTACTTTGGTTTCTCACTTTCCTTTCCAGGGTTACCAACAATAGGTTGGACATGAAGTCTCTGATCCCTACGACTAATTCTCAGCACACCAGGGAACAATTCTCAACAATACTCTAACTTGTAGAGCATTCTCATAGGTCTGAAAACCACTTCACAACAACCAATATCTCACGTAGAGAGATTGCTCATGGTCTGTCATCCTGTCTCCTCGATAGTAACTCTGATTAAATCCACTCAACTCCTTACAATATTCTCTATGCAAATACGATAACAATCATATTTTCCATTCAGTCCAACCCCACTTCTGCTCACGAGAGACTGCAACATGAATACCTCCTCCAAACAATTGATAATGCAATAATACCCAAAATACACTAAGGCCAACAATATATATTGCATGCCTTCCACTTGACACTTTTCACCTTTAAAATTATCTTTAATCCACTTGGTGACTTGTTCCCTACCCTCAGGAACTTAGGATAAAAACATATCCACACCACTTTTCAGAATTTTTATTAAAATATCCCTCCTTTTCCCCTTTTTGATGGAGCTTCCACCCCATCTATTTTCATATGAGTCTATATGCACACAACGATGTAATATTGTATTAATAATCATGATTATATTTACATGGATAGGTGCATTGGCCTATCTACATCCCGACTCACCAACTCAATAGTCACACAAGCTCTCTGGCCTTGAAACACACACAAACACACACACACACACAAACACGCATATATATCAACTCTACGCACTTACATTTCATTACCATGCACTTACCCAAGTGTGCAAAACATGGTGCAATGTGCGCACTTACCCAGGTGCGTGCAACACATAAAATGTATGCACCCTGTCTTTATAACAATTCTCCATGCACTTACTCAGATGCGTGCAACACCTAAAATAGGTTCCAACGGATCACTTAGGGTGCAAAACACAAATGTGACATTTTGATGTGTAACAGATGCCCCCTAAAGTGTGAGGTCAGAAGAGAACTGATGGCCAAAACACTTTACAAATTATTCAATGCAAGGGTTTTGGAGTTGGAGAACCTGACAGAAGCTACAGATAATCATCAAACAATATTAATATATGTTCCATTTCTGAGGCAGACATACCTATGCTTAGAATACGAGATGACTCAAAGAACATTCGTTGACCAATACATTGTGGATTCATGAGAATATTGACTAAGGATACGGCCATCAAAGGTACAATTTGTATCCATACCTCAATGACAAGAACTGATCATAACCACAAAAAATATGCAGTGGAGCTATGAGATGAAAAAACATGGCCACAGATCAATACATTATGGATCTTTGTGACAATATATATA
>ML802579.1:53528-64431 GCA_009831015.1 Picea engelmannii | reverse complement strand
CTTAAATGATCTCCATCATAGCCTCGGAAGAGCACATAATAGAGTGAGCACCCAACCCAGGGTCTTCATCTTGATCCCGATATGGTACAAATCTAGCCATGTGAATAGATGATTTGATGTCGTACATGGTAGAAACCACTTGATTACCGATCATTGATGTAAACCATTAACAAGTGCGAGGGGCATCACCAATGATGTCAATGAATCCCAAGGTGCCCTAGTACATTCCAATGAATTTGAATAAATGATATGAGGTCGAAAATTCATGGAATCATTCCATCAGAGGCCAATGATGTAAACCTATTGTCGAAAGTGAGGAGGCCTTCCATTAATACATGCAGGTTCCAAGGTACTAACTAGTTTCTGAGTATAATTTTCGGATAATGTGTTGAATTCAACAGGAAAAGACTCGTCGAAGGAGGGCCTTGATGTATCCCCTATCATTAACATGAAACGAACAGAGGAAAGTGGTGTAAGATGGTGAATCGAGTGAGTATGTAATAACACATGAAACATAAATTGGTAATAATGCAGATGGATGGTTTGAAGTGAAACTTCCCTTGAACATGATGAGGCATGACAAATGACTTGGAAATATTGACTGTACGAGTACCAAGAAGATAATGTGATGGAAATAAGAACACTCTTCGAATGGACGAAAAAGTATAGCAACACATGGAATTGGTATGACTCAGAGATAAGTGGATTACCTAACTGTAAGACGAGACACAAACAGGTTCCATGTTCAAGGGAGACAATAGTTGCCATAAGGATTCCAAAAACTTTGACCCACTTCCTTCAATTTTTACCCCATCCAGATAGATGAGTACATCTTTCTTCTTTAACGAGCTTGAGGAGGATAATAGATGCTCGGTACAACTCACCTTCGGTAAGTTCCTCTTCACATGTTTAACGAACTTGAAGATGTAAGGGTTTGGTCCCGTATGGGTCCCGGAGATTGGACTCACATAGTTCCTTCGATACATAGGTTTACAATCCCAAAGAAGGTAAAATTAGTGTTTTTCACATTTAGAGAGTTTGAAAATAAATTAAAGATGACTCCATGGATGACGTTTTTGTAAATTTAGTCTCCCAAGGCCAAAAAAAAGTGTAAAACAATATAGGGGAAAACTCTTCTAATCATTCTTGATTAGAGTAGTCATTTTTCATAATTAGTCTCGCTAGGAAGAAAAAGAGATAAAATACCACTCGAAAGATGCCCTTTCAAACATTTTAACGAGTATGAAAGGAAATAAGCTCACTCAAAAATATTTTCATGCTTAGGGAATCTGAAAAGAGATTGAAGGAAACTCCAAAGAGTTCCCAATGTAATGTGCAAAGGTTTTCAACAAGACCCATGGATAGTTGGTACTTTTCCCCCAACTGCATGATGGAATCTATTGGCTTTGCTCCACCATGATGTCTGGAGGTTGGGGATCTTCCCCCCGAAGGTTTGTTTCATCCACCAGTGCTTATGTTGTCACCATTTTCTGTACCATATGGAGAAAAAGGGTCAACAAACAAAGGTGGGTGAAAAAAAGGTTAAGTTACGAGATCTAGGGAAAGACTCGACTCAACATCTACGAGATCTGGTGAAATCCTTGACTCAATATTTACGAGATCTAGAGAAATACTCGACTCAACATGAGAGGTGGTTGTTTCATTTTTTAACGAGCTTGACATAGGAAAAGAACTTTGTTCATGACCTCTGGGTTTGATTCCCATACCTTTGTTTCATTTTTTAATGATCTTGTCACAGAGAAGAAAACTATGCTCGTAAGGTAGGTTTCATTTTTACACAAGCCTGAAACTAGAAACTATGCTTGAGACCCTTTGTTTCATCTTTTAATAAGCTTGACGTAGAAATGGGAACTCTACTCGAACCTAGTTTCATTTTTTAACGAGATTGAAATAACGAATAAAATATGCTCAAAGACCTCTACTTGATCATGGCTTCCAAGAGGACAAATCTTTGGAAGTAATACATGTCAAGGGACAAACCTTAATCATTGATTCTAAGAGATCTCTTCTAGATGGAAAAACCACACTCTGGAAGGAATACATGTTGATGGTTGTGATAGAGGTAAGAAGATCAGGCTCTAATATCCCTATTGAAGAGATCACCATGTCAACTACTGGATCCAATTTAGAAGAAGGGAGATATTCCATCTCATTCAGAGTTGAATGCATGGGATAGGTTGCCACATAATTGACCTGCAGCGGGGTGGATGTTACTAAAATGAAACGAATGTTTAAGGAAGTCGGATGGTTGGCCATTGCATGAGGGCCAATGAATGAAAGTGGGTCTATGGTCATCATGTTTCCATTGTGAGGGAAACACAACAAACGAAATCGCATGGACACAACAAACTTCATAGCATAAACATAGTCTCACCTGAGGAGAAAATTAAAATGTAAGGGGTCGTGGACTACCATAACATCAATAAACACAGTTTTCCCTCCCAAATTAGCATGAAACTAAGGAAGGGTCCCTAAAGGTTGACTAGCCCTTCTGTTAAAATCCAACAGATTTTGAGTCATAGATGCAAGCTGAGGAGAACCTAAAGCTTTCCAAGCAATGGAGGATAAACTACTAACCGATGCACCTTCAGTGACAATAGTTTGAGGAATTTCCCTACCACAAACTTGAAAATTTATTTGGAAAGGTATATAGGAAGGAATACAAGGTTCCGACAACTCACCCCAATCGAAAATAATGGCCTCATTACTTAGAGAGGGTTCTGTTGGAATGGGTGTAGTGCCCCCTTGTCTAGAAGAATTCGTAGAAACAAGAAAGACCTGAGCGACATCCTAACTCTTCCTAGGATGAGTGGGATCCACCAAGGGTGGTATTGGATCAACCACTTTAACTTCACTCTCCAAGGGGAGAGTTGGATCGATTGAAGGTGAAATCGAATCGATCACTTCATCAACTGGTTCAACTGATGATGGAAGCAGATGGATTACCTTATCAACTAGATTGACCGATGATGGAACCAGATTGACCAGTTCATCAACCAATGGAGGGTTGGTATATGGAATTTGTTTCCAGAAATCAACAATATTTTCCAATAGATATGCAACATCATGCATACGAGGGAAGAGGTAGGTGTAGTGCATTTCCTTATATAACAAGCAAAGAAATTTGACTTTACCCTTCTCAATTCCAACCTGATTATCACTAGTTGATGGTTTTTGACCAACATGACCTACAACGGCTCATGACGTGGGTTGAGAACCCTGAGACCACACTTCTACAACCTTGGGAATACCAGGGAAATCCTTAAAAAGGTGGCCACCCTTAAAAATATTGTAAGGGAATTTGGGCTTGTGATGTGTCTTGATAGAATTGTCGACATTATCAACACTCCTAGCATGATTAAAAATAGTTGGTTGATCACTTCCAATATGTCGTGCAGTGATTGAAATTTCCCCCCCTAGCTTATTTTTCTTCTTCTTAATCATACTTTTATTCTTCTTCTTATCCACCTGGTTAATAGTTGTAGAGATTTCACTAGGTGAAGAAGGAGAACAAAAAGAAGACCCTACAAGCAAAGAAGGAATAGGATTGACATGAAGTTGATGGTACTGGGTGGAGTACTTATGGATGAATCACTAGGATAATTTATGTTCACCGGAGTGGAAAACAACTAGACCAGTAACCCAATAGTGAGTCCAGGAAGAGTCAAAGTAGCAATATAAGGAGGACCAATGTGTCCCATAGAAGGAGAAACAAACAGTATCTGGAGAAAAGGGGTCCCTTCATTGGTAGTTCCAGGAACTAATTCCATAGAGACGGACTCAACCCTAAGGGATTTCTAGGGAAAACAAACAACACATGCTAAAAAATCTAGGAAGCAAACCAAACAAACAAACCTTTTCACAGTGAACGCGCTAGTTGGTGATGAAATCCAACATCGCATGATCAATATGAAAAAATGGTTGATATAGAGTGGGTGGATTAGTTATGTTGGCAACATGCTTAACAAACTTACACCTTGGTTCAATTTCCCTCATGGTCTATCCGTGAGTTACCCTCCAAGGAGCCCGAGTGAGTTTGACCAACGTCTGACCCGGGTACAACAAAGACTCCCCTTCATCATCACCTTATGTATGAACCCTAAATATAAATGCCACTAAGGTTACCAACTCAAAATCAGCCTCCAAGTGGGTACAGTCGATATTTGGGATTGAATGTATGGGCAGGATATCAAGTCCAAAATTCTTCTAGAGGACTAAAGACAATAGGATCAGTAAAATCCAAAGGACCTCGAACGGATTTGAGATTCACGAAGCACCAAGACCTAATGAAACCAGTGACACTTCAAGAAGAACCCCAAGTATACGATCATTCCACTATGTTTGGTTAAGCTTCATAGGGGTAATATTAATTGCTCTCCCACATGCGACCTCATGTTTAACCTCCGTGTGAGAGGGGGGTCTCAACTATGCTTATATGAAAATTGTATTTTCTCTCCCTCTCGCAATATTCTATGTTTGTTTATGGATTTGGAAAGTTATTCTCAACACCTATTCCAAAGCCCTACACTTAAGCTAATGTAGGTTTGCAGATCCCTAGAAAAAAAAAATCTAGATAGATTTTAATTGTCATTTTTATTTTTAGGATGTTGTTTACTCAAGGGTATGGAAGTGAAACTGATGATATTTATGACTTCGACTCTAAAAGAGTGAAACAGAATGAGATGCAAATATTTATGTTCGATGGACTCTATATATGGAAAGGAGAAGATTATTTTTCTATTCCCAAATGCATGAACCCAATGCAGTTTACCTAATGAAAACTACAAACATGTACCATGCAAGACTTTGAATGCAATCAATTTATGTTCATTTGATTATAAATTCAATGGACCTAAATCATATGCAAGTTATTTCTACTTCCTTAATTTCAATGCAAGAATCCAATGCAGATACAAAGGAATATGAAGTAAAAATATCGAACAAGAAATGCACTCAAAATAGTGACAAGACTCAAAGAATGCAAACAATGAAGAAGAGAAATAGGAAATCACTCAACAATCCTTAAATATGAGCAACAAGAAACAAGAATTCAAGATAGGTTTTGGTAAGGAAAAGAATCTCAATCATTCAAAAGAGAAATATTTTCTAAATAAGATCAAACAGAAAGTCAAGACCAATCAAACCTTTGCAGACTCTTCCAATCAATCAGATAACTGAAAAGATCATGAGGAAAATACCAAACTAGTGAAAACCTAAGTGAACCAATATCGCAATGTAGAAGAGGTTTTCCAACTCATAAAAGGTAAAAATGAGTGATAAGTATCAAATCTTTAATTCAAACAAATTCAAAGAAAATCAAGAGTATCTGGGAACAAATCCCCTCACAATCAGACTAAGAAAGAGCAGGCAGAAGGAGGCAAAAACACCAAAACAGGGGGATTGGCACCCCTGCTCTCAAGGAGACAGAGCACCAGTTAGGGGAATGGATCCCTATAGGAGGCTCTAGGGGAGATCCAGTCAGCTAATTATGCCCTCTAGCATGCCTCTAGGGAGAACCAATCGAGGTAATGGAGCCCTAGTGTGAACTGCAAGGGAGTGCCACCCTTCTGAAAAGTTCAAAAAATTGCTCAAAAAGGATAAAAACTCAAAAAAACCAATCAATGAATCAGTGATCTCTTCATTGAATAAGAGGGAAGGGGAAATATATCATAATCAAGTAGCAAACAAGATCTAATGATAGGAAAAGGCTTTAGACGATCAAAGGAAAGACTAGTCAAAGTCCCTCCCCAGTGGAGTCGCCAATTTGTTTTACGAAATTTTTTATCTGTAGACAGATGAAACTTCCCTTGGATTAATATACCCCTATACCAAGACAGAAACACTACAAGTGAACACTAACATCGCTTTAAACTCATTTTAACAAATCAAAAAGAGATAGGGAGAAAGGGAACAATGTACCTTGTTTCGAGGTTTTTCCTCGCTACTTCCAATCCATGAGCTTGATCTTCAAACCCCTTGGTGCAACTTTATACCTAGAATAGGTAGAAAATAGAAACAACTATTTCCTACTCTAGTTGATTAGGTAAAAAAAAATCATCTACGAAGATTGAAGAAACAATAGACAAGCATATGCAAGAATACAGAATCTTGAAGGAAATAGGCCAAGTATATTCAATGAGAACCAAAAGGAGAACACTTACAAACCATGATTGATGCAACAATATCCTCTCCAGTCTCTCCTCATCCAACCCTTGCACGAATCTACCAGGATCAAAATGATGATACTCTGACTAATTACTTCACTTCACCTTGGAAATTCCTTCAATATATAGGCTTGAGAGGCATAACCACCATGAGAAAATGAAGGATATGGTTGAGGATATGGCTCCTTAAGGTTTGGATCAAATCTTAAGGTGAATCCATAGCGTGGGGGTCAAACATAACCAATCCCATCATGAAAGAGTTGGCCCGTAGAATAAGGTGGAGGATCCCCCTTTTCCCTCTAACAAGATTGGCGCTCCCCCATAGTGAGAGACAGAGCGCAATCCTAATAGTGGTTCTCCGCTAACATGGAAAAGGGGGCGCCATGGCCCTCCCCCAGCATAACCAGGAGGGAACGACCCTTCATAAATGCTAAAACAAAGGTCGATTTTTCCAAGAAAAAGGTGTGTTTTGACCTTGAAATGATGAGTTTCTTCCTCCAATATGACTTAGGGGTCATGGAAAACTATTTTCATGGTGTCAAGGGGTGTTTACACCTAACAAAGTGAATGGAACACTTGGGAAGGTGCATACACCACTTGCGATAGTGCATGCGACACTTAATGAGGTGCATTTGTCACTTTGCGACACTTCGGGTGTGAAACACAAATGTGAGATTTTTATGTGTAACGGTGGGTATTCAATAACAAGTATAGATCATATGGCTCACTTGATAAGCACAAAGCAAGGCTTGTGGAAAAAGGATTTTCACAGAAAGAAGGTGTTGATTATGAGGAGACTTTCCCCCCCATAGCAAGATGGGCTACCATCTGCACTCTATTTTCCATGGCAACACAAAAAGGAGAGAAAATTCATCAAATGGGTGTGAAGACAACTTTCTTGAATGGAGGCTTGAAATTAAACATGTTCATGTCTCAACCAGAAGGATTTGTTGTGAAGGGACAAGAACATAAGGTATATAAACTCATCAAATCCTTGTAAGGATTGAAACAAGCACTACGAGCATGGTATGAAAAGTTAACCAAGCATATTCTAAAATTAAATTTCAAGCATTTCAATCTTGATGATGCAACTTTATTTGTTAATAAAGTTAGAAAAACGGTTGTATATCTTGTAGTATATGTAGATGATCTGTTCATAACATGGAACAATGAAAACTACATTGCATCCATAAAGAAAGAGTTGAAGAAAGGCTTTGAGATGACATATTTGGGACATCTTCACTACTATTTGGGCATTGAAGTGATTCAGAATCAAAAGTACATATTCATCTCCTAGAAGAGGTATATTTGAGAACTGTTGAACAAGTTTGACATGGCTGAGTGAAATCATGTTTTTGCTCCAATGGAACAAAATTTGAAACTCACATCAAAAGAAGGGAATGAATTTGAGTATGAAACCATGTATAGACAACTTGTGGGAAGTCTTATCTATCTTACTAAAACTAGAATAGACATTTCATTTGTTGTTGGGATGATTTCCAGGTTCATGCAAAATCCTTGTGAAGGGCATTGGTCTGTTGCAAACAGAGTTCTAAAATACTTGAAAGGAACTAAAGATTTTGAATTCAAGTGTTCTAAGGTAGATGACTTCAACCTGATTGAATATTTTGATTCATACTTTGATGGGGATAAGGAAAATGGAGTGCCAACTTCAGGTTATCTCATGAGTCTTGGATCAACAAGTGTTTCCTGAAGATCACACAAACAGTCATTCCCAGTAGATTCCACAACAAAGGTAGAATATATGGCAGTTGCAGAAGTGACAAAGGAGATTGTGTGGCTTAGGAAAATACTTGACTATTTGCAGGAGAAAGAAGTGAACTATACTCTCTTCTAGTTGATAATACTTCTACAATCAAGTTGGCCAAGAATATCAGATTCCATGATCGAACTAAGCACATCAACACAAAGTATCACTTGATTTGATATCATGTAGAGGCGAATAGTATTCACTTAAGACATTGTTCCACAAATGAGAAAATTGCAGACATCTCCACCAAATCGTTTGGAAGAGAAAAAATTGAGTAGGTTAGAATGATGATTGGATGCACACACACCCCTTCGGATTAAGGGGGGAATCTTGGACACATAATCCTTTTTTTATGTTACCTGTAACTGTAATGTAAATATGAAGAGTCGTATGTGATAGGAACAATCACCCGTTTTGGAAGACCAAGAGTCATTTACTCATATATATATAGCTATCATACTAATGCAAAGACATAAGTGTGGAGTTATATTTTCTACCAATCCCTTGCTTGGAATTTATATATTTCAAGTTATAAAGTATTATGACTATCTAGGTGGCATAAACACCTAAAAATGTTATATGTAAACAATACTTAAAAAGAAATGCAATGTGAAAAAATTGGTTAGTGTCCAATTTTTTTATATGGCAATCAAATAATTATATAAGTAGGAAATAGTATATAATGCTGATATAATGTGTACAAACTTAACTCAAGAAATAACATTTGTTAAAGAAAACATATCTAACTTGATTAATTCTTAAGCTATTTATGGTAAATAAATTCAAATTAAAATAAAATTACATCAAATATAATAAGTTGGCTATTAACATTTATTTTAGAAATAATTTTATTTTATTTTATATATTTCAACCTATAAAATATTATGAGTGTATAGGTGACATATACATTTAAGGATGTTATATAGGTATATGTAAAGATGTTTAAAAACAAATGCAATGTTAAAATTTTTGCCATTTATTATTTGGATGGGTTCTATGTTTTTATAGAAGTCACACCTTGAGAAAGTGCAACATTTTGAGTGTAGGTATATGAGTTGTACGCTTATATAAGTGGGTTTTATGTTTTAATAAAAGTCATAGCTTTATATGAATATTTTGCTTTATATGAATATTTTGAGAACTTGTGGAACATTTTGAGTGTAGGTATGAGTTGTAGACTTATATAAATGGGTTCTGTGTTTTTATAGAAGTCACACTTTTATATGAACACCTTGAGAAAGTGTTACATTTTGAGTGTAGGTGTATGAGTTGTATGCTTATATCAACATAGATTCATCTTAACCCCAAATTTATCAAGCGATGAGAGAGATCCAATCTTTCAAGGTGAAAATATTTTTTAGGTTTGCACCTCTAGAGATTTGATCCCTCTCGGTGCTTGATAGATCCTGGATTAAGATGGATCTATGTTGGTGGTGGTACTATATACTTGTTTTGATTATTGTATCCTTTTGATTAATTGAGCCCACTTGTTGTTTAGATGTGTTTATTTATTTATATATATTTTAATGTTTTTAATTAACTTAATATTAATTTATTATTTTGTGGAATTTTTACTATTATTTTAATGTGTTATGTTACATGAACATCTCTTTCATAATGGACTATAGAGCTCAATAAATAGGTTCTATATCTTTATAGAAGTCACACCTTTATATGAACACCTTAAGAAAGTGCAACATTTTGGTATAGAGTAAATTTTTTTATCAACAACTTTAAAATCATAATGAATTTTATTAAATATATAAATTATTTATTTTATAAGAAAATAGTATAAAAATAAATAAATTTTCTTATTCATATATATATAAATTATATATATAAATTATATGACAATCAAATAATTATATAAATAAAAAATAACATCTTTCAATAAATAACATTTGCTACAAAGTTATAAATAAACCCTCTGCTAAAATAACTTGTTTGAACTTACTTATTTTAATGGCATCCCAATCTTAGATGACTATTATGATAATTAATGGAAATTTTAGATCAGTATTATGATAATTAATGATATAGTTGAAAAAAAATGATATTATAACTATTTAGAAGGTATATGTGTACAGAGAACCTTACATTAAAAAATTTAAAGTCCGTTCAATAAACTTTATATTACAACAAAATAAATAAATAAAATTTATGTTAAGTTATATGACAACAAAAATAAATTAAATGAAAAATAAATAACTAGACAACATCTAAAATATTAAATCTGTGTAGATCCATCTTAACACAAATCAATGGATATGGATCAAATTTTTTACTGTGTGAATTTTTTTTATCCTTTAATATAAAGAATTTAATACTTGACATGAAATGAAATGATAAAAGAATTTACATGATAGTGTCATCTCCCTGTTCCTCGGAGCACGGTCGCTCTCACCAGGACCTTCTCTTCCCTTGGCCCGAAGAGCTAAACTACTCTTCTATTTCCCTTTCAGGAAATCTGCACCCACAGTTCACTCCACGCAATCCCCCTTTTCTGCACTCGGAGGATCGAAACTTCACGGCTTCGCGAGTTCACGGATGCTCAATATACTTCCGAGTCTCCGAGACCCATTGTATCAACCTCGCTGACTTTCTTCCTCCGATATCGGGATTTCACTGTGTCGCGACTTCGCTATTCGTGAAACTAACCACTTGGTGCTCCAACCTCCGATACCCGAGGTGCCGAAGTGCCGAGACTTGCAATCTTGCTTCCTCGTGACTTCTCTACTCGCGCCATTGAGTGTCTTCTACCTCGGCTCCCGATGTCCGAGATGCCGAACCTCCGACGGATTATGCCACCTATCTTCCACTATCTCCTGTGGACACACAATCCCACGCGATCGTCGGGACTTCGCATCTCGCTATATTGCGACTTCCGCTTCGAAGAGTTGGAATCTTACCTCACGAACTCCCGATATGCCGATCCACGAGTAGAACC
>ML802579.1:11387-45438 GCA_009831015.1 Picea engelmannii | reverse complement strand
ATATATATATATATATATATATATATATATATATATATAAAATAAAAAACAAAAAAAAAAAAGTTAAACTGATTGGTGAACATCACATTGTTCAAATTTTTGTGAGGATATGGACTGGGTGGTCTAACAAAATATAGATCACTATATAATACACTAAGATTAAGAATACTACAAAGTAGATTGGAGTTTTATATTTTTCTTCTAATCATATGTGAAGAGAATCGATTGAATAAAACAAAGTACAGTAAAAGAGAAGTTTTAAAAGTAGAATTATGCGAAACAATGCAGTACAAAGATAAAACAAGTCACTAATTTGACATTTATGCACCGCCACTTAATGCAGTACAAAGCAAAGTCATGCAGCATAAATACATTAATTTGTAATATATGAAGCAACCTTTCATAAATTTCAAGAGAACATGACTCCATATAATATTATATATTAACATTAATCAGATTTGAAAGTCATCCAATAACTTACTAACAAAAGGAATATCTTAATTGTGTGTCTAAAGATAATGATTGTGTCAAATTTTGTCTATAAATATTGCCTCTTGTCCCTGTATGAGGCGGTCCTTCCATTTCCATCTTATGCAGCACTCATTAGGGTAGTTGTTGGGAAGTTGTATATGGAGTATTCAAATAGTTGTGTTTGATGATGGTAAGGTTTTAATTTTTGATTTATTTATTTAAAAATTTGATTATTTGGATGATTTAAAAATCAATCACAGTTGTATATGAGGTATTCAAATGGTTGTGTTTGAGGATTGCAAAGTTTTACTTTTTAGTTTATTTATTTTAAAAATAATAATTTTAGTGATTTAAAAATCAATTACAATTTTTGTATGAACAAAATATATAAATAAAGTTTTGAAAATGAAATTTTGACATAATTTTTGATTAAATTTTAAAATATTTTTTGTCAAATAAAAAAACAATAAGTGGAATAGAATTCTCTTGTCTTTGTTGATTGTTGATTAATGATATTTAAAGAATTTGAAGTTTTTGGGCATTTCTTTTAGATCAAATGATAAACATTTTTAAGATTATTAACAGAAAATTTGTGTAGATTTGTTTTCCAATTTATCTTGTATGTGAAAATAAAAGTTTATAAGATTATTAATAGATCAACTCAAACTTATGTAGATTTTTTTTCCAATTTAAGTTTTACTTGGAAACCAAATTGGGATTAACTTCATGACAAATGGTGTGCATAGCGATGGCTCAAGCTCAAACCAGTATTGTTATTTTATTAGTTTTTATATTTGGTTAATTTTTTTATATAATTAAAAAAAAAACAAAGAAGATAATATAGTGAAACAAAATCACATCCTTGTGGGGAAGGGTTCTTTGTCTTACAAATAAGAAGTTTTATACATCAATTTGATATTAAAAAAAGGATTTTATATACCAATTTGATATTGGTTTGGTAGTGACCTTAAAAATAGATTATTATTATTATTATTATTATTTGGTTTTAGAAAACATGTGTATATTTAAAAATTTGAAGTTGAATTTTGACAGGTTAGAGAGAAGTGTCGTTAGAATAAGAAGATTGGATTTAAATTCAGCATAAGTGTTAATCCATACCTTTACATAACACCCAGCAAATGTTGAAAAAGTGCCTACTTATTTCCCATGCCATAACATCCACATACACATCAACTTAATTTAGAATGTGTATGCATGCACTCTTCAGTGAACAGTTTGTGTAAATGGTGGATCTTAATATAATGGGTTGTCTAACTGTTTGAGAGAGGCTATGAGAAAGGCTATATATACAACCATACCCATAAAGGTGAGGGGTGTGTGAGCAAGAGGCAATACAGTGAATTACAGTGTGTATGAGAGAAGAGGATGATTGTATGTCTGTATTGGTTATTGTAATTCTCCCTTAAATAATACTAATACAATTATCATTACCCTCTTTTATGCTCTATTTAAGCTTCAAATGGTTAACAACAAACACAGAACCAGAAACCCATTGCCATAGATCTGGAATCTCAACGCCAAGCAATAGAGAGTGCTGGCAATGTATAAGATTTAAAGTTTAGTATATAGAAACCATGAGGCCCACCTGTAATGTATGTGTAAAGAGAACGGAAGGAAGAGGCACGTGATTTTATAAGCAGGAAAAACCCCTGGGCGCTGGTCTTCATTGAATTTACACAAAAACAAAACGTTGAAAATGGTCTGTACGTAACCAAATCTTTTGCACCAAGTGTTTCCATTGCAAATGTTATCTTTTCTTTAAAGAGCAGACGTCAACACTATTCAATTTACTTGTTAAACAATAACTGACTGCAGCATAAGAGACAAACCGGCGCCAAAATCGTTTGAACCCTAAGAGCTGCAAATTGTTTTAGAAAATTCTGAGAAGCTGCCACACCTGTAGCAGCACTGAAATCCTCAAATTTTTACGAAGACCTTGCTCTATCTTTCCTTGAATCTTGCGGTACACTTGTTTTGTTCCTCCTTGAATCTAGTAAGAAAGAATCTTGCGGTATACTTGTTCTATTTCTCCTGGAATCTGGCGGTACACTTGCCCCATCTTTGCTTGAAATCTGCAACACACTTGTTTTTTTTTAACTTGAATCTGGCAAGAATCTGGCGGTATACTTGCCCTATCTTTGCTCGAAATTTGCAACACACTTGTTTTTTCTCCTTGAATCTAGCAAGAATCTGGCGGTATACTTGCCCTATCTTTGCTTGAAGTTAACAACACATCTGTTTTTTTCTCCTTGAATCTAGCAGGAATCTTGTGGTATATTTGTTCTATTTCTCTTAGAATCTAGTAAGCGTACTATTCAACATTGCAAAAGAACATTTTTTTTTTATGTATATAACATTTAAAAGATATTTTCTCAACAATATTTATTATATCTTTTAAAAACAAAACAATATTAAAAAATTTATATTATTTTTAAAAATAAAAATAAAAATAAATAAATAAATATTAAATACAAAAATTTGAATATAAAATAAATTTTAAAAAGTTATAATATTTTTAAAAATATAAATATAAATAAAATAAAATAAATTATTAAATACAAAAATGTGAATATAAAATAAATTGTTAAATAAATTAAAAAAAATTATAATATTTTTAAAAATAAAATATTAAATACAAAAATTTGAATATAAAATAAATTGTTAAATAAATTAAATAATTAATGTATAGGGTTTTTGACAAACTTTCCAATACATTTTTTATTATTGTCTTTTCATTAATTAATTGATTATTGATTATTTATATTTATACATTATATTATAAATATATTATTTATATATTATATTTATGTTGATGTATCATCTCCTCGCATGCACATCTAATTAATATAAACCACTCCATCCTAGAGTAGGCGATGTGAGAGCATCTCAAGTCTCTATCACTCCTAGTCAAATCAACACGAAAAATCTGAGTGAATGTATGTCCGATGCTGCTAACTCGAGAAACATCAACACTCACTCTCAGCGAGGGAGGCATTCTGCATCACACCAATCTTATCTTTGAACTATACAAACTTTGTATTAGACAAGGGCTTTATGAGAATGTCTACAATTTTCTCATCTGTGGATATGTATTGGAACTCCCTCTTGATACGTGCTTCCTTGCAAAAATAACTAAGGTCAAAAGAAATACTATTTACGAAGTTCATCTGCAATCCCATCAAGATTAGATTCCTTTGTCTTATTTTGTGAAAAATACTCATCAACATCGGTTGTTGGTGCATACTTCTTTCCCTTCCTTTTCTTTTGAGGGCATTGAGAAGCATAGTGGCCAAATGCATTACAATTGAAGCACTTGATCCTTGAAAAACCATTCTTCTTTTGTTCTTGAATTGGGGCTAATCCTCCACCTATATTCCTCAATGCTAGCTTCATTCTTTTGTTCTTACTCTCGAACAATCCCGCCAAGGCATCAAGCATTCCCTTGGAAGTATTTAGCTCAACGATGTGTGGAATCAAGTGATCTTTTATCGAATCTATCAAGATCTTCTTAGATTTTGTTTCATTCTTCTTGTCCTTGACTTTCTTATTAGCACTTGCTAGTTCTGTGGCATCTTCTTTTACATAATTTTGAATCTCATTTACATCCAGGATAAAGAGCATGTGAGTCTTCCATGATCTAAAATTTGTAGCACCATCCAACCTGTCTTCTACTTTGAGACAGGACACCATCTTGTAGATGGAAATTAAGTTAACTTATTTCCAATTATGGAGTAGTGTTTGCCTTGATGTGCTATTCACTTTAAGAAAACCTTTTTCTCTTTTACTCTTCCTTAATGATACGTAAATAATTTTATGGTTTAGTAAAATAATTTTTTTACCTACTCAGTAGAAAATATTTTACAAATTGGTAACAAATTCTTTTACGAATTTGTTTTAGAAAATACCATGGGTCAAAACCATGGGATCTTTACCAGCTTTGATACCATGTTTAATTCTCTATTTCCATATCTGATAATTATTTCCTTATTATTTAAATTCTATATGCATTGACTTTTTCTCATGGCTCGCAAGGCTTGACTAGGGTCACAGAGGTTGTACGTTCCCCCTGACTTTTGCACTAGTCTGTCTATGGTCACAGAGGTTGTATGTTCCCCTTGACTTTTGCACTAGATTTTCTATGCTCACAGAGGTTGTACATTCCCCCTGACTTTTGAATTATACTTACATAGCATCTTGTTCATCCTGACTTTTGGTTTGACTCACAGAGGTTGTACGTTCCCCCTGGCTTTTGTCAATACCTCACAAGACTGGTTGATTCTCCAAATCTCCCTTGCTAGCCTCAGGGTGGCCCATATGGCCTCTCATTGGAGAATGACTATCGATGCTTTCAAATTTGACACTCCCTCACAGCGAGGGATTCATTCTCAGCCACACCAAGCTTGCCTCTTAGCTGCACAAACTATCTTGAGGTCAGAGGCTTGGTCAGAATATCAGCTACCTGCTCGCTCATGGCTATGTACTGTAACTTTATAGTTTTTCTCTAGACCAAGTCTCATATGTAGACCTCATGTTAATATGTTTTGACCTGTCATGAAATACCGGGTTCTCTGTCAATTTTATGAAACTTTGATTATCACAGTGAACCACCATCATCTCGATCTTGTCACCAAACAACCCAGAAACCAGTTTTCTGAGCCATATTGCTTCCTTGCTAGCATCACTTTCTGCAATGTACTCAACCTCTTATGTACTATGTGCAATGGATCTTTTCTTCCATCTTGACCAAGAGATCGTTGTGGATCCTAAAATGAAGCAGTATCCAGAAGTAATCTTCCGATCCACTGGGCTTCCTGCCCAGTCAGCATATGCATACCCATGTAGAAATAAACCACCACTAGATGTATATATCAAACCATAAGTAATGGTCCCTCTGAGATATCTCAAGATGTGATTTTTTTCCACCTAGTATCTATGCCTCGGTTCAATCTTGAATTGACTCATTGCAATCACTGCATAGCATATATCTGGCCTAGTGTGGATCATGTACATTAATGATCCAATCAACTACCTATACATGGCGGGATCCACCAAATCTGAACTTGTATCAGAATCGTGTAGCTTCCTCAGGTTGGTAATCATCGGAGTAGACATGCATTTGAAATCCATCATACCAAAACTCTTTAGTACATCCACTATGTATTTTCCTTATGCCAGAAATATCTCGCCTTGTCTTTGCCATACTTCCAATCCTAGGAAGTAATGCATCAAGCCTAAGTGTTTCATCTTGAATTTTGAGGTTAGCTCCCTTTTACACCAAGCTATTATCCCTTCATATCCTGTTAGAAAGATATCATCAACATACATGATTAGTATAACAGGTTGGTTACCTCTTACCTTGAAGTACAGATTTGCATCAGCATCACTTTTTTGAAAGCTCGGGATTTTAAGAAAGCCATCAATCCTGGCATACCAAACTCTGGGATCCTACTTAAGACCATACAAGGCTTTCCTTAGCTTGCATACATGAGTGCCTTTTTTATGCATTACAAAACCATCTAGTTGTTCCACAAAGACCTCTTGTTCAGTCTTTCCATTCAAGAATGTTGTTTTTACATCCATCTGATGTAGCTTCCAACCAAGAACGAAAGCTAAAGAAATAATAGTTCTAATGGAGGTATACCTGGCTACAGGGGAAAAAATCTCTTTGTAGTCGATTCCTTATTTCTGAGTGAAACCTATGGCTACAAATATTTCTTTGAACTTTTCCACACTTCCATGAGTTGCATGTTTGATCTTATAGATCCATTTGGAAGAAACCATTGATTTGTCTTTTGGCCTCGACACAATGTCCCAAACATTGTTCTTCATAATAGATCTATATTCATCAAGCATGGAATCCTTCTATACTTTTAATTTATCTTCTTCTTCAAATAAAGAAGGTTCGACATCACTAATGATACTCATCGGTGCAACATAGCCTCGAAACCTATGAGGCCTCTTCCTTTCCCTGAAAATTACTTTGGGAGCAGTTATCCTTCCTACTTCCTACACTATTTCTTTAATCCACCATGGCTTCCTTTTGATTGGAGGTTATTCAAGAGTTCATTCTACACTTCAGCAGGTTCTAAGGGATCATTACTTGGCCCTTCATGAGGTTACTCCCTCTGATCATCTGAATCTTCATTTTCAGAAGAGGGTGAAGCTGGATCAACTACTTCTGATTCCTGCTGAAGCTCTCTGGATTTCTTAAATGTGGCTTCCTCATGTAAAGTCACATCTCTGCTTACCTATATTTTCCTCTGACCTGGTACATAAATCCTATAAGCCTTGGAGATCTCACTATACCCCACAAAAACCCCTTTCTTTCCTGAGGGTTCCATCTTTGTCCTCTTTTCCTTAGGGACATGAATATACATAGGAAACCCAAATATCCTTAGATGCCCTACTTCAGTTTTGATCCCTGAGAAAACCTGTTCAAGAGTATTGTCCTTCAAGATAGCATGTGGACACCTGTTTTGAATATACACGGTGTAGCGCACCTTTTTAGCTACCATGGTTTAATCGCTCTTAAAAGAAGATTATGACACCATTCTATACATAACTCATACATGTATTATATAATCCACACGCACTTAAACAAATAAACACATTCTAACAGAGTATTCATATGAGTTACTACCATAATTAACAATCAATAGCGTTTCATACAAATTCATATACACAGCGATCATGATAACATAAGCAGTAGAGTCATGCAAAACATGATTAAAACAAAATCAGATACTTATCTTTTAACAGTGGTAGAATCCACCAACCAAGTGTAGGCCTTCCACGAACCTCCCAGCCTTAGACCACACTACTCATCAGCTCAGCAGTGGGTCACCCCCGAGTTTGGACTAAGCTCCACCCCAAGACAAGGAATCCTAGGCTAGGCTAAGGTTACAGGGAAAACAACACACAACCACAAGGAAGGGATTCTCTCCAAGGAACCTCCCACGCTCACTTCCCACAGACCCTCATTCCCCACATGCCTGTTCCACCCCAGGAGTATACACCTTCTCTGTCACCTGGACAGTCCTTCGGCTGCTAATCTCCCTTGCCTTGGGTTACAGGAACAGGTTGGACCAGAAGTCTCTGGGCTCTATGGCAGCTACAAGGTTCCTTCAAGGAGTTCTCTCCTTCCTCTGCGCACTCTCTCACCTGGAGGGAGTCACTCACAGGTCCAACAACATGTTCTTCCAACTTCAACCACCTCTCTCACCTGGAGAGAGTGTTGTACAAACTGGCCAACAAGCCACACAGGATCAAACACTACACGTCCACCACAATCCATGGGAATCCAGACACGACACCCCAGGGCAGCTCTAGACAGGTGCAACAGTATAACTAGGCTTAGCAGGGATGAGACACTTATGTTTTCTCAATTTGGCAACACGGAATAGACTCACACTCTGGATTCTGAGGGATGCGTGACGAGTCATCCATGTAGGGGTCGATTTAGACTCCCGGTTTAGAATAGAGAAGGGGTGTACCAACTTTCCAGAACAGACACAGACTCTTTTCCCAAATCCATGTAGGCTTCTCGTTCAAGGAATATACACACCGGTTTTCTCAGAGCCAGACACAGACCTTTCGAATCACAGGGACGCACGAAGTTTCTCTGCAGAACTCGGGTTGGTAGTACTATCCAGGGCTCCGTACGTGTTCAAACAATCCGGTAGAATGGGGGTGGAACCCTTCTCACGGCTCACCCTGGCCATTTTATTCGCATGCGTCAGGGTTGACACTTGTCACCCATGAAACTGCATGCGTTCCACCAGCACACATCTCCCTTGCATGTTCTCCCCTTGCCAGAAACTTAGGATAAAACATAAAATGCACATGTCTTTTGGGATAATATTAAAATATTATTCCCGGGCTTAAGCCCCCTAGGCTTAGCCCCTAGGCTCAACACTTAGCCCTTTTTCCCACCTTCCAGCCCCTAATTCCTTGCCCACTCTGTGGATGCTCAGTCCCCCTTCACTCATTCATCGTGGTTGGTCTACATCTGGCGATGTTTACAATTTTATTAAATGTTCTGCATACATACAAGTACAAAATCAGGCCCTTGGCCTCCAACCCTTAGGCTCTCTGGCCTAACAATTACATAAGCCACCAACTTATAAAAACTTGGTTCACCATCTTATAAACATAATTACAATTTCTTTCAGAATATGGTTTGCAACGGGGCTCGACCTTGGGGACACTACACACGGCTATGGAGGTAGCTTCTACCCATAAAGAATTTGGTAGATCCTGGTCAAACATATTTTCTTTCGCTGCCTCACAAATTGTCAGGTTTTTCCTCTTAGCAACTCCATTTTGTGAGGGTTATATGGAATGGTCAACTGTCTCTTGATTCCTAGTGACTTGCATAAATACTCAAACTAGAGAGATTCAAACTCTTCTCCATTGTATGTTCTAAGGATTCTGATGTGTTTCCCTATCTGCTTTTCAATAAAGGCTTTATACTCTTTGAATTTATCAAATCTGTCACTTTTAGCTTTAAGGAAATATATCCAACATTTTCTTGAGTAATCATCAATAAAAATGACATAATAAAAACAACCACTGAGTGAGGGAGATGACATGAGAGGACATACATCAGAATGCACCAGATCTAAGATGCCCTGAGCTCTATTGTCACTACTAGAAAATGCTTTCTTTATATTTTTACCTAGCATGCATCCCTTACAAATTTCATTTTTACTAAGAGAAATAGAGAGCATGCCACATACCATGTTCTGTAGATCTGGAAGAGATTTGTAATGAATATTTCCAAGTCTTCTGTGCCACAACTCACTGGAGCTAGTCACATCATGAGCCAATGCCTGAACTGACTATCCTGACATGATGTACAGTCCTCCACTGTGAGTTCCAATGGGTTCTGATGTACTTAAGTGGCTACCTTTAGCCCATAGTAGCGCCTTCCTGTCCTTGAAGATCACCTAATATCCTTTGTCCTCTGGGTTGCAACTGATAGTAGATTCTTCTTGAGCCCTGGAACATATAATACTTCATCAATATGAAGTCTATCCCTAGATTATAATCTGAAGGCGATATAACCTACTCCCTCTATCTTGTAACATTTGTCATCCCCAAGCTCAACATGATCTGTAAAATATTTTGTCTCAAAATCTGAGAGGATCTCCTTGTACCCTGTCATGTGCTTTGATGCACAATTGTTTACTAACCAAGTTTTCATCCCCGTGAAAACTAAACTGGATAAGGCAGAAACCAAGTAATATTTGTTTCTATTTTCTTTATCATTAGAAGGACTTTTCTGATTTCTTTTGGATTCATCATCCTCAGTAGTTGAGGCATGATGTTTACCTTTCCTTGGATATTTCTTTCTAACCCAACAATATTTAGCAAAATGACCCAACTTATTACAACTAAATCATTTAATATTAGATGTATCAATATTATTGCCTTTGAATGTACCTTTGGTGTTTGGATTCCTCTGAAATCCTTTCTGGAAAGTGCCTTTCTTCTTTCCCTTGAATCTTGATGCTAAATATGAGTGCTCTTCTTTCATTGGCTCTATCCTGGTAGTTGTGCAACTCTCCTCCTGGAAGCAATTATGCCATAATCTCTCAAACATGGGTTGAATCTCTCTCCCACTTACACTGGATAAGAAAGTCTCCCATGAAGAAGGAAGACAGTAAAAAATGGCCTGCACTAAATAATAATCGTCCACTGTCACCCCTATGACAAAAAGTTGATCTCTAATCTGAGCTATCTTGGAATAGAAAGATGCCACTGTTGGCCCTTGACCAAGTTTTGAGGAATACTTGGTAATATTTGACCGTTTTCGGTACTCCGACATCTAGTCGGAGAAGGAGCGCATGGCGAAGAGGAGATCATGGGATATCTGCCCCTTTTTAGGGCCTTTTGGGATTTTTGGGAATATTGTAATGGGAAAGGGATATTGGCCCTTATTTAGGCCTTTTGTATGTATAAATAGAAGGGTAGGAGATGCATATGAAAAGGGGTGTGTGATGTAAAGTGAATGGATTAGTGAATAAATTAGATCTATGTGATCAGGTGTCTGTGTGACTATACGAGATCTGTGCCTACTGTAAGTATTGTACGTGTTGAGTGCATGGGTCAGGGGAGGACTTAGTGCTTGGATCTACACGGGGAAAGAGGATCTAGCGAGCTGCGCAGATCTCTTGTCCTAGGTGGGGTAGGATCTTGAAGGCTTTGTGCTATAACTTTGTTTACAAAAGATAATAACAGAAGAATACTTTATGGACGTAGCCCCAGGGTGGGGGTGAACCACGGTAACTCTGTGTATTGTGCTGATGTGTTTGTCTCTCTCTTGCTAAGTGCTCTGATATGTTTAGATAGATATATTGATGCTTTGTGCTTATGAGATATGAATGCATGCTAGATATGATACATAAGATGCTAAGTGCTTAATCTATTAAGTATAACCTGTTTATCATTGCTAAGTGCTAGATCTGAGTAATTAATGTAGTGCTCTGTGCTTTCTGCGAAGTGTATTAATGAATGTATGTTAAGGAATAACTGATGCTAAGTGCGTTGTAAGAAATATAATCAAATATCTGTGTCCCAGCTAAGGTTGCAGAAACCTGAGTCCTTCAACCACCCCTGCCTCTACCTCAGGTGAGACTTCATCTGCTTCACAGGTGTTGCCGAAAGGGCTGGTAGTTAGGGTTTTGTTGGTGCGCTCTTGAGCGTTGAACCCTGGGTCTGCCCCTATGCCAACAAATGGTTCCATTTATGAGACCTAAAAATGTGATTGATGGGAACTAAAGAAGAAAAAGCTTTGTGTGAACTAAGCTCTGTGTGTAGATATGTTTCTCTAGTGCGCAGTATTCTATTTGACCTGTGAAGCTTTGTGCCAAGAAAAAGAGGTCAGATCTAAAGGGAAAAGGTCAGATTTGTAGAAAAAGAGGTTAGATCTGAAGAGAAAAGTTTAGATTTGTAGAAAAGAGGTAAGATATGTAAGCTTTGTGCTCTGATAACGGTAAGAATAGTCAAAAGTTTTCAGATTTGGAAGCTTTGTGCTCTGTAGAAGTAAGATAAGTGAAATTTTTTGTTTCTAAAGCATGGATTTAGGTATGTTTGATAGATTATGTCCTAGCTTCAAAACTAGGGCATTAATAGATGAAAGAAATTTTGATATGAATATATCTGATAAGTATATTGATAGATATGTTATACCTATGCATCGAAAGAATGTTTGGACTAACAAGTGGATGCAAGATCCTAGAAAGAGTTTTTTGCAGGCTAGTCAGCATTGATCTTGATGTGTAGTACATAAGGAGTTGGGGAACATCTAAACGAAAAAGAGTATTAACCCTCTATTATAGTTGCAGAATACTAGGACATCTTGCTAAGGAATTCCCTGGGAGAAGACCTAGTTGCCTTTGTTGTAAGGCTATGGACCATGAAGTCTTGGATTGCCCTAGAATGATTGCTAGGCTTGAGAAGATGAATATGGAGCAAGCAAACCCTAAAGGAGATCAAGAGACCAATATTATAGCAAAAAACTAGAAAGAATCAGAAAAGATATTGCTACAGATGAAAGATACCTTGAATGACCACCGACATGTTAGGATATCAGAGATCTTCAAAGAAAAGGAGAAAATCGAAGCAAGAATAGGGGACTTTGACATTGACTGTACTCTTGATGAAGAAACACAAGTGAACATTATGCCAGAAAGAACTTGGGAAGCTATAGGAAATCCTTCCATGATCCCTTCCCTAGGAGGAACAAGCTTCTTCAGAGGAAAGCTAGTAAACCTATGTGGAAGGCTCACCCGCATACCTATGACTGTCAATGGAACTTCGACAAAGGAATACTTTGATATCATTAAATTTTTGAAGACAGCGCCTCATTTACCATGCTCATAGGAAAACCTTGGATTGATAGAGAACAAGCCAGACGAAAAGAGGAAGAAAAATTTTTGGAACAGAATAAGCAAGAGTTAAAAGACTTTATGACCAGAAGGATCGCACACGTGATTGAAGAACAGAAGAGCAGATCACAGATATTTAATATTAGAAACTCTGATGTCGAAGCTAAGAGAACACTTGAGGATCCGCAGAAGATCAAGCTCCCTATTTTTGATACAGAATAAGTATTATCAAGAAACCATAAGAAAGATTTTCAACAACGCGAAGTAACTAAGACCACAGAAGATAAACATCAAAATGGTAAAAGAATTACTGAGACGAAGCTCACTAGGAAGAAGGCTAGGAAGTTAAGAAAGAAAAGGGCTAATACTCTAAGGTTACAAGAGGTTCTAGAGGACACTTCGCAGAAAAAAGAATTGCAGAATTGGAGCTTCGCCAAGATATAAGAACAACGACATAGAGTACTTCACCATGACAAAGCAATATAGTTGTTGGAACCGATATACCCGTTTGACCACCGCTCCGAACGGATCTAAAAGCAGTTATGGGTTACCGCTAGACCATTGGACCTCACCTTAACAAATAGATCAACGGTCATGAAAGCTTCATATCCATTGCAAGTATTCCATTGCAGAGTTACTTACTTATTCCGTCACGCCATGCCCAAAAGACACTTTTTCCAATTGAGAACTTGAGCTTATAGAATACCCGCGTTATGAAATAGTGATTACCCCAATTTTATTCTCTATCTGATTACAGTACCGACAGTCCATTGACAACCCGAGACAATGATCCCAAGCTTACATGTCCAACGAGCTTAGCGTAGTAGAAGAATCGGTGAGAGAAGTACTTTCTAGCTTAAGGACAGAAAGAGTCATGTCGAAAAGAGGGATGTCCACTGGAGTCCAAGCCTCATCATCGAGAGGTGTGGCAGCCTCCCCATCGACTACTCGAGCTGGAACATCTCAAGCCGGCGCAGAGTTGAGAACTAAGAATAGGGATGACGCAGCTAACGCGAAGTTAGTGCCAACCATCCTACCAGCTTACATTCCCCCTCTAAGTGGTGAGATTAATAGGTACAGTGTCCCTAGAGACTTTGAATACACCCTAGTCCTTTCATATCTACTGAAAGGAGTTTGCACCTACCACGCAGATCAAGAAAAGGTTACAACATTGAAGTTTTGCAACTTCAACCTGGGAGACCATAAAGCCTACAGCATGCTCGCACCATCTAAGTACTTAACGAGGAATAAGGGCCGAAACTTGAAGATCATCCCTCAACAATGGACGATGAACCTTGCGCAGGCTAATCTACTCAATGTTATGAAAATACCACACTTCGGCAGAGATCAGGAGGTGACTGCTTGTGTGAAATTGCTGCTAGAAAGTTACCACGGAGGATACCTGTGGTTAAACCATTGCATAACTGTTGATCCAGCGTTGATCAACAGGATTACCGGGCTTAGCATGCAGGGCCCTAATCCCCATGAGTACTACCCTAGAAAGACCATGGACCGCGCTCTTTCACAAAATATTAAAGAGGCTTATGGAAATGGTGAAAAAGGCACGCAAGGTTACAAGGTAGCCTCTATCGAGAGTGGCGCAGTGTGCCTCGCATGTCATTTGATAGCAGGGAAGCTAGTACATAAGAATATACCTACACAAGTATCCAACTTTGTAGTTGACCTCGCAGGAAAGTGCGCGGAGGGACTACAAATGAATTGGGTAAAATATTTGGTCAATCGGCTAGAAATTGACTGTAGAGAAGCCCAGGACCAGGGGCATGAATTCCACTTTAGCTGGTTGCTAATATTGATTTCCTTTGTTGCATGGGAGCTACCGGAAGGCACAACCTTCCCCGACCTCGACCCATCCGAACCATTAGCTGCAAAGTTCAGTACCTTATGGTACTTGACGGACATGTGCAAGAAGTGGCAATCAAATGCCATTTTTCACAGATACTATAACCAACTGAAAGTAGCCATAGGGGGTGAACCTCGCATAACCCTGAACACTTTACAAAGGTTCTGGCCTTTGATAAAATTTAGCGCGAACCGCCACTTTATATACCTAACTCCACGCGTTGATGAACACCAAGAACAACTTCAGTCCTATTATAAGCTGACCGAAGAAGACCTAGAAGAAATCACCAAGGAATGATCGACGAACGTCCTTGTTCCAGCAGATCCAGCAGACATTTCAGATATTGACAGCCCAGAAGATGTGTAAAACACACCTGGGCCCAGTAAGATGAAGAAGACAAAGAAGATAAAGGAAACAAAGAAGCCTGAAGAGGTTCATGATGTAGATAGCTACTCTGTAAAGAAAGCTTCCATCACACCCGATCAAGAAGGTAACAAAGAGGACCTAGAGGAAGTCGAACAACAAGAAGAAGAAGAAGTTGAAGTTCCAAAGAAGAGAAAAGGGTCACCCTCGAAGTCTTCCTCTAAGAAGAAAGAAAAAGCGACCGTGGCCAAGATGAATACCATGCTCAACCCCGATGACTTCAGCTTTCTCCTCGAAACTTTGAATGAAGTGATAGAAGAAATTACAGAAAAGAAGGAGGCCAAGAACCAGACAATGTACGACAAAATTGAAGCCGAGCTCTAAGCAGTGCAACGAGAACTTCAATCTAACCGCACAACCTCCACTGTGCCCATGCCAGAAGGAACAACAAAAGTATTAGATGAATCAGTTCAACTCCACAGGATTGCCGACATAGTTGAAGTACGCCTTTGGAAAGAGGAAGAAGTAATAGCGCAGGCCACGCAGGCTCTAAAGCAAGCACAGGAGGAAATCATAGAGTAGCGTTGAGCTGCACAGCAAGAGAAGGAGGCCATCCAAGAGAAATTTGATAGAGATAGAGCAAAAATACAAAAGGAGAAGGAGCAGCTTCTCGCGAAATAGATCGGAATCGAAGAAGTTGTCAACAGAGCATTTCGCTCTGTGACCGGCTTAGAACAAAAGGCCCTATCAACTATAGAGAAAATGAAGTGATCCCATGAGCAACATGTCGCACAACAGTAGATCCACATGATCCAGAGCAAGGTCATGGAAGTGACACAAAAACTTCAACCTTTGAAGGATAAGGCATGTCAACTATTTTTAGAGATTGAGAACCAAGGGATAGAGCTACAACAAGTCGTGATTACAGTAGAGTAGCGCCTAGAAGGAACAGTCAATAACACACTCATCTAGGAGTTCGTCGAGCAGGAGGAAATCGCAAAGCAGCAGGTCAAAGCAGCTTGAGCCAAGCTCAAGGCGTTCAAAGCAGAACTGGTCAGACCTGAGTGACTCAAGATGAGTCACAGGTGAGTGTTGGGGGTCTATTGGCCCTTGACCAAGTTTTGAGGAATACTTGGTCATATTTGACCGTTTTTGGTACTCCGACATCCAATCGGAGAAGGAGCGCATGGCGAAGAGGAGATCACGGTATCTCCGCCCCTTTTTAGGGATTTTTGGGCTTTTTGGGAATATTGTAATGGGAAAGGGATATCAATCCTTATTTAGGCCTTTTGTATGTATAAATAGAAGGGTAGGAGATGCGTATGAAAAGGGGTGTGTGATGTAAAGTGAATGGCTTAGTGCATAAAGTAGATCTATGTGATCAGACGTCTGTGTGACTGTAAGAGCTCTGTGCCTACTGTAAGTATTGTAAGTGCTGAGTGCTCGGGTCAAGGGAGGACTTAGTGCTTAGATCTACCCAAGGAAAGATGATCTAGCGAGTTGTAAAAATATATTGTCCTAGGAGGGGTAGGATCTTGAAGGATTTATGCTGTAACTTGGTTTACAGAAGATAATAACAGAAGAAGACTTTGTGGACGTAGCCCTAGGGTGGGGGTGAACCACAGTAACTCTATGTATTGTGTTGATGTGTTTGTCTCTCTCTTGCCAAGTGCTCTAATATGTTTAGATAGATCTATTGATGCTTTGTTCTTATGAGATATGAATGCATGCTAGATATGATACATAAGATGCTAAGTGCTTAATCTATTAAGTATAACCTGTTTATCATTGCTAAGTGCTAGATTTGAGTAATTACTACGATGCTCTGTGCTTTCTGCGAAGTGTTTTAATGAATGTGTGTTAAGGAATAATTGATGCTAAGTGTGTTGTAAGCAAGATAATCATAGATTTGTGTGTCAGCTAAGGTTGCAGACACCTGAGTCCTGCAACCACCCCTGCCTCTACCTCGGGTGAGACTTCATCTACTTCAGAGGTGTTGCCGAAAGGGTCGGTAGTTAGGGTTTTTTTGGTGCGCTCTTGAGCGTTGAACCCTAGGTCTGCCCCTGTAACAACAACCACTAATTCACCTTTCTCAATATTCAAATACTTAAGCTTGTGCTTACTTTTCCTCTTCTGACTTAGATCCTGTTTCTCATACAGATTCACCAAGGTATCCATACATTCCTTGGCATTCATTAACGAAGTCATTGCAGGCATTATATTGTCTTTAACAGATTCAAAGATGATTCAATTGGCCTTTGCTTGACTCTTCCTGAAGGCTTCCCTTCCTGCATTATTCGTGGGTTCCCCCACCATTGTAGTAACATACTGCTCAAGATCATGCTCCTGCAAGATATTTGTTATCCAGAGCTTCCACACATTGAATTTGGTAGCTCCTTTGAGCATATCCTCATCCCTGACTAAAATGGAGGATGCCATGGACCTCACACTGGAAAGTTAATTAAGCTCACTTGGATATGTGTGTACCTGTTGCTGCACTTCAACACGCTTAACACACCCTAAGTTCCGATACCATGTTAAATTATGAGCTTGATTTCTTATGAGGATTAATTCTTTTATTTTCTTCAACACTTTGATTCTAGCTTAATACACTTCAACAATACCAAAGCATAACCGAATAGCAATAACTATGTAGATAAGTAAGCATGCACATCAACAACACATATACCTTGGGTAAACCATGTACAAGGAGAAAAACCCCAACAAACTATATTCATTTATTGCATTAATAATGTATGATCACTTAAAAATATCCACCATGAATGTTCTTCTCTTAAAGAGCTTTCCAAGATGACTCTGACCTAACAAATACCTAAGATACCTTGCTGAAATACACCTCTGATATGTTGCCTCTATTGTTGATATACAACACTGATATGTTGTTGATATATGCCTCTGATATGCAACCTCTATTGCTCATATACAACACTGATATGTTGCTTTGGTATGTTGCCTCTTTATCACTAATATGCTCCTCTATTACTTCTCCCTTAACCTACATATCAAAAACTGTGTTGAAGAGGGGTCGAACTCTACTTACACAGGCTGAAGAGGACAAGAGGAGAGGCTAGAAATAGTAACTTGTTTGCATGTTTTAATCATAACTCAGCTTCATACTTTAGTTCGAACTAGACTTGAGACTGGTATACTCTGGCTCGAAAATAGAACTAGACTTGAGACTTTAGTTACAACTCAACATTACACTTTAGTTCGAAAATAGAACTAGACTTGAGACTTCAGTTACAACTCAACATTACACTTTAGTTCTAAAATAGAACTAGACTTAAGACTTTAGTTACAACTCAACATTACACTTTAGTTATAAAATAGAACTAGACTTAAGACTTCAATTACAACTCAACATTACACTTTAGTTCTAAAATAGAACTAGATTTAAGACTTTAGTTACAACTCAACATTACAAGGCAATTCAAAATTCTCTTCATGGTGGATAATGTTACACATGCCAACGCACTAGATCAATACATTTATATCATTTGCAATATTAGGAATATCGTTTGTTTCTAGCTCCTAGGAATTTTATATTCATCCTAACATTTGCTAGATTCCTTGACTTTTGCTCATGGCTCACAAGGCTTGACTAGGCTCACAGAGGTTGTATGTTCCCCCTGAATTTTTCACTAGTATGTCTATGCTCACAGAGGTTGTACATTACCCCTGACTTTTTCACTACACTTTCTATGCTCACAGAGGTTGTACACCCCCCCTGACTTTTTCATTAGACTTACATAGCATCTCATTCATCCTGACTTTTGGTTTGACTCACAGAGGTTGTACGTTCCCCCTGGATTTTGTCAATACCTCACAAGACTGGTTGATTCTCCAAATCTCCCTAGCTAGCCTCAGGGTGGCCCATATGGTCTCTCATTGGAGAATGATTGCCGATGCTTACAAATTTAACAACGTGCACCCATGAAAATCGTGGCCAAGGTCTACGAACTCATAGTCCACTTATTTTAACTTAAGCCACCACAGGGCTTGGGCATTTACATATACAAATAAGATAACTCCATACTTACTTAAATACACAATTTAAACAAGAATAAAGTGATACAGTATAACCATTAAGAAAACATGCACATCCCTGAGTCATTCACAGGATATCCAATTTTATTACATAGTTACAAATAATTACATAGGGTATGAGAATATTGATCTATTACAGGTTACAACCAATTAAATGACTGTGGGTGTGTGCCTTTCCTCCCAACCATATACTCATAGGCATTAATTATTAGCACTTAGGCCACCCCCGTGCCAAGCCATGATATCACTAGGGAACTATGCCATCTCTCAAAGACCTTCTCTCTGTCACAGCATCCCGTAAAGGTTTATCAAATGCTTCCTTAGCATCAAGCTTGTGTTCGAGTCCTTCAGGTCGTGTTCTCTACACTTCCTTCTGGTTCACGCATCTCCTTCCAAGCTTGTGATCCCATTTGGTGTCTCTCCTCTTGGTTTCCCCCTTCCTTACCATCCGTGTATGTGTATCTTACATTCCTTCTTTAGGAAGGTTTCTGACCTATCCTGTTCCTTCTGTCAGAAGTAATCTCGGGTCTACAGCTATGTGTGGTACTTCGGGATGATAGCCCATGTTTCCATTCATGGGGGGTGGTTTACTATTCAAAGGACTGGTAGTTGATTATTCAACCACCAGTCCTTTCCTTCATTAACTGATTCTTTCCTCTAGAGATATCATGGTTCGTACTTCAAGGCTTCACCCCCCCAACAGTCAGTTATGGGAAATTTAACAATAATACATTTACATCATCCACATGCCTTAGCATGGCAATCCTATTTTATGATTAATTACAAGCTAGGGGAAACATGGGTGTTACACAATTAGTCCATAACTGATCAAACTTGGGCAACTGCTCTCGTCCACAAATAATATGAACCAATGACTCCCATGAAGAAGGTAATCCATTAAGAGTTACTATAACAAGTTCTGCATCATCAACGATATCTCCAATGGCCTTAAGTTGATATCTCAAATGGGAGACCTTTATAAAATAAGTGGCAACTGAATCTAACGTGGTCATCATGATACAATGGATTTGATTCCTCAATGTTAATTTCCTGCTAGTGTTCTTACACTTGAACAATCCCACCAAGGCATCAAGCATTCCCTTGGCAGTCTTTAGTTCAACGATGTGTTGAATCAAGTGATCTTTTATGGAATTTATCAAGATCTTCTTAGATTTTTCTTCATTCTTCTTGTGCTTGACTTTATTTTTAACACTTGCTAGTTATGTGACATCTTCTTTTACATAATTTTGAATCTCATTTACATCCAGGATAAAGAGCATGTCGGTCTTCCATGATCTAAAATTTGTAGCACCATCCAACATGTCTTCTACTTTGAGACAGGACACCATCTTGTAGATGGAACTTAAGTTAACTTATTTCCAATTATGGAGTAGTGTTTGACTTGATGTGCTATTGAATTTAAGAAAAGCTTTTTCTCTTTTACTCTTCCTTCAAGTAATTATGAAAATGATACGTAAATACTTTTATGGTTTAGTAAAATAATTTTTTTACCTACTCAGTAGAAAATATTTTACGAATTGGTAACAAATTCTTTTACAAATTTGTTTTAGCAAATACCATGGGTCAAAACCATGGGATCTTTATCATCTTTGATACCATGTTGAATTCTGTATTTCCATATCTGATAATTATTTCCTTGTTATTTAAATGCTACTGTTATCATAGAATAATTACACACTGAAAAATCTCGACAAGACTTAGCGAACTTGATGAGAGGTTATTGTAAGTAAATATTATATGAGATGATATATTAAAATTGAGAGCCTCGATATATATACTTGAGAGGATTTCCCTTTCATTAATGGACATGTATTTTCCATTATTGTCTTTTCATTAATTAATTTATTATTAATTATTGATTATTGATTATTTATATTTATACATTATATTATAAATATATTATTTGTATATTATATTTATGTTCATGTATCATCTCCTCACATGCACATTTAATTAATATATATCACTCCATCCTGGAGTAGGCAATGTGAGAGCATCTCAATTCTTTATCACTCCTAGTCAAATCCTCATGACAAATAGGAGAGAGGCTACACTTGGGCCATTCACCACTAGCCAAATCAACATGGCCTTGTGAGTTAATGTATCATCCTCCCTTGGTCAAATCAGCATGACCAATTTAGGATAATGTCTACCCGATGTTGCTAACTGGAGAAACATCAACATGCATCTCCCCAAGAAAAAAATGAAGTATTAAATATATTTAATTACTCCTATATTGCAATAGGCAACAACATAGTGAGCAAGTGTTTTACCTTTCGTTGGTATTGAAGTTCTATCTCTGTCTTCTCTCTGACTATGTCTTTGTTCTTTGATCCTCTTCCATGGAAATATGTAGTCAGAGGCTTCATTTGACCCATTCATTCCGTAACGAGTAAAATGAAGGTCAATTTTTTCACGGGGATTATGCCAACCCCCTTCCCTCTGAGCTTCTTCTTTCTGTGTTGTTTCTTCCTTCCTTCATGCTATCCATGAAATGAATTTCTTTCAAGACCCATGCTACCAAATATAAAGTGCACCAAAGGTACAATACTGATGCACCAAGAATATAATCACGTTGCACTAATAAAAAATGGAACCAAACAACATGAACCAAACAACAAAGAGAGTCAAGCAAATTTTTTATAATGGTAAAAGTGTCTCACGAGTACGCCTAGTAGGGGACATGCATGGATTCTTGACACAGGCACAACCTCTCACATGACATTTCGAAGAGATTTATTTGAAGAATTTGATGACAATGTATACGACACAATGTACTTTGCAGACATATCGAGTCTCAAACCTTCAAGAATGGGCACCATCAAGATTAAATTCCATGGACTCTTGGATTTTCTTCTGCACAATGTACTCTATCTTCCATAGCTGCAAAGAAACTTTTTGTCCCTTATGCATATCAAAAATCAAAGCCACTCTATTCATATGATTGGTGGAAAAGTTGAGATAATGAAGGATTTTGACAACATGGTTG
This sequence comes from Picea engelmannii, assembly GCA_009831015.1. Classification (NCBI taxonomy): domain Eukaryota; kingdom Viridiplantae; phylum Streptophyta; class Pinopsida; order Pinales; family Pinaceae; genus Picea; species Picea engelmannii. Next base: position 23,753 of record ML802579.1, on the reverse strand, counting down.
ACATGACCCGAATAGAATATGGAAGACTATTGAAACTGAATGAGAAATTTTCCCATACACACATTGTTGCATACCTCTCTCATCATGACTCAGGTATAATGCCATCTAGTCTTGTGGCATGCTATATTGTTCCATTTTAACTATGAAAATATTCATTTGTTGAGAAACAATGGTGTTTCTGGTCTTCCCACCATTCCCAAAAAACTGAAACAATGTGATGCTTGTATACTTGGAAAGCATAACAAACAGCCTTTCCATGATTCCACTTCCAGAGCATGTAGAAAACTTGAAATTATGCATTATGATTTGTGCATCCCTATACGTGTTCCTTCTGCAAATGGAAACAAATATATCATGACTTTTATTGATGAGTACACCAAAATGTGTTGGGTGTACTTGTTGAAAGATAAATCACAAGCTTTTGAAACATTTAAAAATTTGCATGTATGGATTCAAAATGAAGATCAATCTCGTATTGGCTCTCTTTGCACTGATAATGGAAGAGAATATACTTCTAATGAATTTGAAATCTATCTTCACCAACATGGAATCAAACATCAAACCACATTTCCATACAATCCCAAACAAAATAGTGTGGCTAAATGAATGAACATGACAATCCTCAATATGGTTTGTTCCATGATGTTTTTGAAGAACATGTTAAATTGATGTTTTTGGCTAATGCAGTTCTATGTGCAGTTTATTTAAAAAACATGTGTCCATATCATGCTCTTAGAAAAAAAACTCCATATGAAATGTGGTATGGTCACATTCCTTTGGTGAGGCATCTCAAGGTCTTTGGTTCCACCTGCTATGCCTTGATTTCTAAGGAGAAAAGAAGCAATCTTGATGCAAGAAGTCAGAAGTGCATCTTATTGGGGTACTCAAATACCACCAAGAGGTATTGTCTTTACAATGAGACAAACAATAAATTTATCCTTTCCAGAGATGTGATATTTCTTGAATGCACCAAGACAGACAAAATTGTTTAGAGGAAGCTTGATCATCTAGACAAATTCACTCATGTAAATACATATCATTTATTTGATGATGAGATTCCACATCTTGAAGGGGGGATCCCTATCTTGGGTCAATCTTTGGAATCTCTTTTTCTAGCACCATATTCGCCTCACGAAGAAGTTCCTTCCACTTCATTAGAACCTGAAGTTTAGTTGGATGATGTGATCGAGAGGATTGAAAAGTTGAGTTTTGATGAGAACTCAACACCATCTCAATCAGCTGAGCAATCTGTACCATCTTAGAAAGGTCCACCAAAATGGCTCACAAAAACACTTGAAAGTATTCATCCTGATGAGGTCAGGAAGACATGAACTAGATTTTCCTCAAAACAAGATGGAGGTATTGTAGATAATTCAAACCCAGATGATGTAGTTGACATGGATGTTTCATATGATTGTGAGTTGAATTTATCTACTATCCATGAACCAACTTCATTTAAAGAAACCACTTCTCACTATGAATGGAAATAAGACATGCATAAGGAATATGATGCTCTCATCAAGAATGAGACATGGAAGTTAGTGGACCCTCCATATGGAACCAAACTGATTGGTTGCAAGTGGGTATTCAAGAACATGTACAGATCAGATGGATCACTTGACAAGCACAAAGAAAGGCTCATGGGAAAAGGATTTGCACAGAAAGAAGGTGTTGATTATGAGGAGATTTTTTCCCCCAGAGCCAAATGGGCTACCATTCACACTTTATTTTCCATGGCAACACAAAATGGATGGAAAATTATTCAAATGGATGTGAAGACTGCTTTCTTGAATGGAGACTTGAAATTGAATGTGCTCATGTCTCAAACAGAAGTATTTGTTGTGAAGGGATAAGAACATAAGGTATGTAAGCTCATCAAATCCTTGTATTTCTTGATAGAAGAACTGTGAGAATGGTATGAAAAGTTAACCGAGCATCTTTTGAAATCAAATTTCAAGCATTTCAGTCTTGACGATGCAACTTTGTTTGTTAATAAAGTTGGAAAACTATTGTATATCTTGTAGTATATGTAGATGATATGTTCATAACAAGGAACAATGAAAACTACATTGTATCCATAAAGAAAGAGTTGAAGAAAGGCTTCGAGATGACAGATTTGGGACATATTCACTATTATTTGGGCATTAAAGTGATTCAGAATCCAAAGTACATATTCATCTCTGGGAAGAGGTACATTGGATAATTGGAGGTACATTGGAATGTGTGAGTGAAATATTGTTTCTACTCCAATGAAATAGTATTTTAAACTTACAACAAAAGAAGGGGATGAATTTGAGGATGTGAACATGTATAGATAGCTTGTGGGAAGTCTCATCTATCTTACTACCACCAAACCATACATTTCATTTTTTGTTGGGATTATTTCCAAGTTCATGCAAAATCCTTGTGAAGTACATTGGTCTGTTGCAAAGAGAGTTCTAAAATACTTGAAAGGAACTCAAGATTTTGGACTCAAGTACTCTAAGGTAGATAACTTCAACTTGATCGAATATTCTGATTCATACTTTGATGGGGATAAAGAAAATGGAGTGTCAACTTTAAGTTATCTCATGAGTCTTGGATCAAAAACTGTCTCTTGGAGATCACGCAAATAATAAATCCCAGTACATTTCACAACAGAGGAAGAATATGTGGAAACTGCAAATGCAACGAGGGAGATTGTTTGGCTCAGGAAAATACTTCAGGATTTGCAGGAGAAACAAGTGAAATCTACTCCTTTTCTAGTTGATAATACTTATGCAATCAAGTTGGCCAATAATCCTATATTCCATGATCGAACCAAGCACATCAACACAAAGTATCACTTGGTTCGATATCATGTAGAGGCCAAGACTATTCACTTAATATGTTGTTCCACAAATGAGCTAATTACAGACATCTTCACCAAAGCACTTGGAAGAGAAAATTTTGAGAAGTTCATAATGATGCTTGGACTCACACACACCCCTTTGGATTAAGGGGGGGAATGTTGGAGACATAATCATTTTTTCTTACGTTACATGTAAATGTAATGCAAATATGAAGAGTCATAGGTGATATGAACTATCACCTATTTAGGAAGACCAACAGTCATTTACTCATGTATATATTCACCTATCATGCTAATGCAAAGACATCAAGTGTGGAGTTATATTTTCTGCCAATCCCTAGCTTAACATTTACATATTTCAACTTATAAAGTATTATGACTATCTAGGTGGCATATGCACCTAAGAATGTTATAAGTATGTAAACAATGCTTAAAAAGAAATGTTATGTGAAAAAATTGTTTAGTGTCAAATATTTTTATATGGCAATAAAATAATTAGATAAGTAGGACATAGTATATAATGCCTATATAATGTGTACAAACATAACTTAGGTTATGAAATAACATAATGCAATGTGAAAAAAAAATTAGTGTCAAATATTTTTATATGGAAATCAAATAATTATATAAGTAGGAAATAGTATATAATGCCTATATAATGTGTACAAAATTATACTCGGTCAAATGGGGTTACAAAGCCTAGTTAGAAGATAACATTGTGGCCCCTCCGAAATGGTGGTGGAATCCCCTTTGGAAAATCAAAACTCCTCTCAGATGTAAATTAACCCTATGCATTGTAATGAACAACAAATTGATGACCTAAGATAATTGTTTTAGAAGAGGAATGTGTGGACCCAACATATGTTCTCTTTGTAAAGAAAATGAAGAAACCATTTATCATCTCTTTGTCTCTTGTCCCTATGCAGGAAAGGTTGCGCAATTAATAAAAGAATAGTTAAAATCGAAGGCCAATTGTACTAGAGCTCCGTCGAAGAATGCTTCAGATCTTGGATCCAAGACAGATCAATAACATTGTATGCAAGCCTCCTTGGTATCATGATTTTGAACATCTGGTGGGCCCGAAAAAACTTTGTTTTTAAAGATAAGTATGTTCCTCCAGAGGTCTCTGCGACAATCTCGCTTAGTCAGGTAGAAGAGTTCAAGGCATAGTTAAGGGAAAGTAAGTCTCGAATTGTAATCCCTCCTCCCATTGATTACACCATCCCTTGGGGATACTTTGATGGGGCCATTCAAGGACATCGTCCTTCATGCAGAGTGGGGGTGGTTCTTTTTATCAGTCACAACCAATTTATTCACATCAGATATATGCCAGGGGGTGGAAAAAATAATAGAGTGGAACTTATAGCCCTCTCAACCCTCCTAGAAACTGCAAAGGAAAAAACCTTGACAAAGCTTCAAGTTTTTGATGACTCCAAATTGGTGATTGACTAGGCGAGGGGTAACAGTAATATTCAAAATCCCAGTTTGGCCTCCTTGCTAAGAGACATCAAGCTTACCTTCAGAAATTTTGAATGACTATCCTTCCATCACATTCTTGCGGAACTTAATGCAAAGAAAGATGAACTCTCAAAGGAATCTTTGCAGTTGTAGAAAGGAGCCTTCAGTTTTTATGAGTTCTTTGAAGGAACATAAAACAAAGCAATTGAGTTTCATCTTTGAAGAAGTCTTTCCTTTTTTGGACATGTAGGGTTGTATATGTTTATGTTAAGTTTGAAAAGGATGTAGAAGTTTTTGAAAAAAGCCTATAAAGACTTGTTTTGAATTAAAGTGTGTAACATGTATATTCTCATAATGAATATAAAAAAAAAATTCTCTAGAAAAAAAAATGTGTACAAACTTAACTTAGGTTATGAAATAACATTTCTTAAAAAAAACACGAACACATCTAGATTGATTAATTCTTAAGTTAATTATAGTAAATAAATTCAAATTCAAATTAAAATAAAATTACATCAAATATAATAGTTGGCTATTAATATTTATTTTAAAAATAATTTTATTTTATTTTATATATTTCAATCTATAAAATATCATGAGTATTTAGGTGGCATATACATTTAAGGAAGTTATAGGTATGTAAAGATGTTTAAAAAAAATGCAATCTTAAAAATTTTGTTTCTTTCCATTTATTTGGATGGGCTTTATGTTTTTATAGAAGTCATACCTTTATATGAACACCTTCATAAAGTGCAACATTTTGAGTGTAAGTATGAGTCGTAGACTTATATAAATGGGTTTTATGTTGTCATTTATTTGGATGGGTTTTATGTTTTTATAGAAATCATACCTTTATATGAATTCTATAAAGTGTAACATTTTGAGTGTAAGTATTAGTTGTAGATTTATATAAATGGGTTTTGTGTCTTTATAGAAATCACACCTTTATATGAACAGTTTGAAAAAGTGCCACATTTTGAATGTAGGTATATGAGTTGTATATTTATATATATATATATATGGGTTTATATATTTATAGAAGTCACACTAGTAAAGGTAAAAAAGGTATTATGAATATCTAGGTCGCATATTATCTAGAAATGTTAAAATTGTGTAAAAATATTATAAGTGTATAATGAATGTATTAAAAAAATATAATATTAAAAAAAAAAATTATGGATAAATTGCACATTTACATAAACACATTTGTATAATTTGAATGGGTTTTATGTTTTTATAAACCTTTATATAAATACAAAATTACACAATTCTATGAATACATTGAAAAAGTGTTACATTTTAAATGTAAATATATGAGTTGTATATATATTAAAATAGGTTTATATAAAATAAAAAAAACACAAACAAGCTAAAGTGATTGGTGAACATCAGTGTTCAAACATTTGTGAGGATCTGGATGGGGTGGTCTAACAAAATATAGATCACTATACCATAGACTAGGATTAAGAATAGTACAAAAAAGATTGGAATTTTATATTTTTCTTTTAATCGTGTGTGAAGAGAATCGATTGAATAAAATAAGTCACTAATTTGGCATTTATGCACCGCCACTTAATGCAGTACAAAGATAAAATAAGTCACTAATTTGACATTTATGCACCGCCACTTAGTGCAGTACAAAGCAAAGTCATGCAGCATAAATACATTAATTTGTAATATATGAAGCAACCTTTCATAATCGCTAAAGAAAGTGAAAGTAGCATTACTTTGTTTCCTGTACTTTTCCATGTACAGGAACCGAATTTTTTAAAGCATGGTCACTGCTTTTCCAGAGAACGTGACTCCATATAATATTATATATTAACATTAATCAGATTTGAAGTCATCCAATAACTTACTAACAAAAGGAATCTCTTAATTGTGTGTCCAATGATAATGATTGTGTCAAATTGGGTCTATAAATATTGCCTCTTGTCCCTGTATGAGGTGGTCCCTCCATCTCCATCCCATGCAGCAATCATTAGGGTGGTTGTTGGGGAGTTGTATATGGAGTATTCAAATCGTTGTGGTTGAAGATTGCAAGGCTTTACTTTTTGGTTTATTTATTTAAAAATTTGATCATTTTGGTGATTTAAAAATCAATCACAATTTTTTATGGACAAAATATCATAAACAAAGTTTTAAAAATGGAAATTTAACTTTTACATAATTCTTGATTAAATTTTAAAACAATTTTTATCAAATAAAAAACAATAAAAAGAATTCTCTTGTTTTTGTTGATGGTTGATTAATCAATCACAATTTTTCATGGACAAAATATCATAAACAAAGTTTTAAAAATGGAACTCTAACTAACATAATTCTTAATTAAATTTTAAAACAACTTTTATCAAATAAAAAATAATAAATAAAATTCTCTTGTTTTTGTTGATGGTTGATTATTGATATTTAAAGAATTTGAAGTTCTTAGAGTATTTCTTTTAAATCAAATTATAAACATTTTTAAGATTATTAACAAAAAACTTGTGTAGATTTGTTTTCCAATTTATGTTGTATGTGAAAATAAAGGTTTCTAAGATTATTAACAGATAAACTCAAACTTATGTAGATTTTTTTTCCAATTTACTTTCAAGTGGAAACCAGTGAAAACCAATTAGGATTAACATGATGACAAATGGTGTGCATAGGAATGGTTCAAACCGGTATTGTTATTTTCTCAATTTTTTATATAATTAAAAAAAAAAGAGAAGAGAACATAATGAAAAATAATAATATCATTGTGGGGAGGGGTTCTTTATTTCACAAATAAGAAGTTTTATTCACCAATTTAATATTAAACAAGGGGTTTTATATACCAATTTGATATTGGCTTGGTAGTAATGTTAAAATTAGATTATTATTATTATTATTATTTGGTTTTAGAAAACATATTTATATTTAAAAATTTGAAGTTGAATTTTGACAGATTGGATAGAAGTGTACTTAGAATGAAAAGATTGGATTTAAACTCAGCATAACCCAGCAAATATTGAAAAAGTGTCAACTTATTTTCCATGTGGTAGCATGCACATACACATCAACTTAATTTAGAATGTGCATGCATGCACTCTTCAGTGAACAGTTTGTGTAACTGGTGGATCTAGAGAGGCTAACATACCCATAGAGGTGAGCGATGTGTGAGCAAAAAACAATACAGTAGATTACAATGTATATAAGAGGAGAGAATGGTTGTATGCCTGTATTGACTACTATAATTCTCCCTTAAATAATATGAATACAATTATCATTGCCCCCTCAATTTAAATTACTGTGTTAAATTGTATGATTATTGTTCTCATTTTTACTTGTTTATGCTTCAGGTGCTTAACAACAAAGACAGAACCAGAAACCCATTGCCATAGATCTGGAATCTCAACGCCGAGCAATAGAGAGTGCTGGCAATGTATAAGATTTAAAGTTTAGTATATAGAAGCCATGAGGCCCACCTGTAATGCATGTGTAAAGAGAACGGAAGGAAGAGGCACGTGATTTTATAAGCAGGAAAAACCCCTGGGCGCTGGTCTTAATTGAATTTATAAGCTGGAATCTTTGCTTGAAATCAGCAACACACTTGTTTTTTTTTCCTTGAATCTGGCAAGAATCTGGCGGTATACTTGCCCTATCTTTGCTCGAAATTTGCAACACACTTGTTTTTTCTCCTTGAATCTAGCAAGAATCTGGCGGTATACTTGCCCGATCTTTGCTTGAAGTTTGCAACACACTGGTTTTTTTCTCCTTGAATCTAGCAGGACTCTTGTGGTATATTTGTTCTCTTAAGACTCTAATAGGAGTAATATTCAACTTCATAAAAGAACATTATATATATATGGGGTATATATGGTTGTAGTCTAAAAGTGTTAGGAAATTGTTTTTTGTGTGATTTTTTAAGGGAGTTTTGTTTAAAATCTGATTAAAAATTGTTAAATTTACAAATTTGAGTGATTATTTCTATATTATTCCAATTCCTCAAAATTTTTATAACAAATAAACAAAACATATATATATATATATATTCTCAACAAGATTTATTATATCTTTTAAAAACAAAAAATATTAAAAATATATATATTTTTAAAAACCAAAAATAAAAAAATTTAAATATAAAATAAATTATTAAATAAATTAAATCATTAATATATATAATATTTGACCAACATTCCAATACTTATTTTCATAAATTGACTTATCACTTATACCTTACTTCGAAACCTTTATCTAGTTTTATCCATAATAAATGAAAACTTATGATATTCCAAACTTACAATTTAATCATATAACACTTATAAAATCATTAGTTTCATAGAATATAACTAAAGAATATGTATACATTAAAAAACAATAATGTATATATACCTAGATTATTTAATAATTCCACATTCAATTAAAAACAATAATACATGACTAGATTTGAGTGATCTATGATGCCACAATATAATTAATTTATTGTATTATTCAATGATTTATGATATCTCAAGATAATTAATTTATTTTGATTGTTCAATTGATTTTAAAACTCTTATCTCTTCTAAAATGTTTTCAATTTTGATTTTTATTTTTTTCAAACATCATTAAAATTTAATATTTTTATTTTTTTCAAACATCATTAAAATTTAATAGAACTTAGTGGGAAATTTTTTATGAGTATATTAGAGAAAATAAAATTAGTTTAATTAATTAAAATAAAGTAATTTAATTAAAAAAATAATAATATTAAAATAAATACAATGAAATAAAATAATAATATTAAAATAAATAAAATGAAATAAAATAATAATATAAAATTATACATTAAGAAATTAAATCAAATTTAAATTAATAATAATAATAATTTAACATGAATCTAGATTAGTTTTAACAATGACCAAGACCATAAAAAAAAATTCAATAAAAATATTTTAACCATCAATCAACTAGTTATGAAAAAAATACAAAGTAAAAAAAAATAATTACTACAATGATTTTTAAAAATAAATATTTAATAATTTAAAGTTTTTTAAAAACATTTTTTTATGGATAAAATATTTCTATTAAATTTAATAATTATCATGTTAAAAAGAATGATTTACAACTTAATGTATTAAAAAAATGTGTAATTTCACAAAACGTTAATACATTTATCTTTTAATAAATTATAAAAATATATATTAAAAAGTACTAATGATGTATGGATTTGAAAGATTTTTCTTTATTATAAAAATTGCACGAATTTAATTCGGATGCTTATTCCATTTTGGCAGAGTGTCTCCATGGAAAATAACAAAAGATACAAGATATTTGTAACCTGATTTTCATATATAAATTGCATGGTTTTGGATACAGATATTATTTGTTTCCATGTTCACAATAATTGAAATTATTTGTTTGTATTTTTATAATGACTGATTTTCATTTATAAATTGCATGGTTTTGGATGTAGATATTATTTGTTTCCATACTCACAATAACTGAAATTATTTGTTTTTATTTTCATAATAATTGATTTTCATTCATTTATAAAATGCATAGTTTTGGATACAGATATTATTTGTTTTCATGTTACAATAACTGAAATAATTTGTTTTATTTTCATAATGATATGTAATGTTAAAATTTCAAAATTAAACCACCTGTTTTAACTTTTATTTTGTTTTAAAAATTTTAATAAAAAATATTAATATTTTATTTTGTTTTGAAAATTTTAATGAAAAATATTAATGGTTCCGAGATATTTTTAATCGTTCAGGAAAATTGACCATGACAATTCCTTCCCACATCTCTTTTCTATGTGAAAAACAGAATACCTCGCTACGACACACTGGACTTTTTGTCTGTCAGCCCTCCCTAATGTATAACAGCGATTGTTAGTAGTTTGTATCCGTGATATTTTTGTATTTATCATCAACTTGACCTTCATACGCAAATGCAAACAAGATATATTGTGAAATGGTGACTTCAATCAGTTTGTAGTTAATTGAATTTGGCAACCAATCATGGAAGCTGAAAGTTTCTTCTGCAGAACAACTCATCCAAACGTATTTCAGAGGGAGAACAGTGGGCCGTAGAGATGGTGATCATAATGTCAATCAATATGGGTAATTAGGTAGTGTAATGTTTATTGCAAATGAGATGCACAATTCAAGAAATACTTATGTTTTTAAGTTTTTTTTTTTAAAAGTGATTGTTTATTTTGTATTTTATTTTTTTTTAGTTTTTATAAATTTGTCACATTTGGAAGGATTCTTCTCAATTCTTTTTGTGTTAATAATAATAATTTAATTTTAAGGTTACTATCAAGCTAGACATCAAATTGGTGTATAAAATCTCTTTGTTTGTGGGATAAGAGACCTCCTCTGCCTAACACCAAATTAGTGTATGAGATTTCCTTTTTTGTGGGACAAGAGACCCCCTAAACCTAAAGATTTCATTGGTAAACCCATAACATATCAACACATATATAATGTTGCTATGATACTATCTATGATCCATCAATAGAACAAGAAGTATGATTTGTCTCTGTGATAAGTTGCATGAGAGCACGATATGTATGTTCTACTTAGGTCATACTTTGGAGTGTTATGAATAGAATGAATATGCTACAGATTTTATTTTTCAATTTATTTTTGAAAAGTTTTGAAGACTTCTATTTATACTTGTGACATTGCTAACAGTTACCAACACCTAGTTTTATGCAAATTCTACTTAATTTTTAAATGCATAGAAAAATTGTCACTTTTCTTTTATTTTTAAACTATGCATAAATAATACATTATTACAAATTTCATATGTTTATTAATTATTTTAACTTTTTTTATTTTATAATAAATAAAACTATTATATCAAAACATTTCTAAGAGATTAAGTATAAATAATTTTGTCACTAATATTGTTAAAAATTTGTTAAACTTCATATTATTTAAATAATGAAATTTCTGTAAGTATAAATGGTCTAACAAAATATACAATTAGACAATAAATTAAGAATAGTATATAATATATGGAAACCTATTTTATTAAAACATTAATAAAAATTTTGTAGATAATCTAACAAAATTTACTAAAACATATCATGAAATTTTTATAAAATAGATCACTCTACAATTAGGCAATAAACTAAAAATAGTACATAATAGATGAGATTCCAATATTTTTCTTTATGTTTTTATTTTAATAAAACATATAATAATAAAAAAATTTAAATATAAGTGTTCTAACAATAGATTAGAAATAATACATAATAAATGGGAGTGCTATATTTTTCTTCATATTCCTATTTTACTAAAACATGAAGAGAATCAGTTGAAAAGAAACAAAACATGAAGAGAATCATTTGAAAAGAAACAAAGTACAATAGAAGAGAAGCTTGAAAACTAGAACTACACGAAACAATGCAGTACAAAGATAAAATAATCCATTAATTTGTCATTTATGAACCGCAACTTAATGCAGTACAAAGCAGAGTCATGCAGCATAGTTTGTAATATATGAAGCGACCTTTCAGAATCGCTAAAGTGAAAGTAGCATTACTGTGTTTCCTGTACTTATGTACAGTAAGGGAATTTTTTAAGCATGGTTACGATAACAGGATTTCATATAATACTAGCTTACTCTTAAACCATAGGAAAGGGAACCACAAGTAAATAATGAAGATATATTGTTTGAAGATAAGAAAAGTGGATTGGATTAGATGGTTATATATCAATGGAATTTTTTTCATTTGATACCATTCATGATTAATAATTGTTGCATGGTTCACAAACAAAAAAATACATTCTCAAATAAATAAATGTATATGAACAAGAAAATTTGAAGTTGCAGAGTGAAAATGGAATTGAAAAAACACAAGCTTGGTTTGAGGAAGAAGACATCAAGACAAATGTGGACATCAAATCTCTAGCCAACTATTATTGCTCTTGATGAGATTACATCAATAATTTTCTAATAAAATAATAAAAAATTGTCTACTCAATCATATATATATATATATATATATATATATAACAAAAATTCATGTCTACTCATATATATCCCGAATTAAAATGGATATAGATTGGTGTATTTACATTTATATGTGAAAGATATTTAAACATTAAGAAGTGTTA
>ML802578.1:101919-142454 GCA_009831015.1 Picea engelmannii | reverse complement strand
ATTCTAAAGAAAACACATGCTTTGTAATTGAAAGACACTCAAAGCAAGAGACTAATCCTTCAAAACCAAACAAAGCAAAGATGGTTATAAGCAACTCAAAGAATGTCAAGCAGACTGTAAACAGATCAATAGAGGCTCCAAAAGTTCAATCCAGTTGATCAAAGCAAAATTGGGCATCAAAAAATAGGACATCCTAATTCCAAACACAAATTTCAAATGGGTTTGCAGCTTAGCTATAGGGTGCAGTGCAAACATTAGTGGAGTTCGCAGGCTAGACACAGGTAGGGTGCGAACATCTCACACTGGATGACACAGTAGGGTGCGAACTTAGATGATTCTCGTAGGCCAGTAAAGGGTACAGTGCGAGAATGCCTGTAAACAAGCAAAAATTTGAAAAAGGGCTAAATTTGAGTGAACTTTCAAATACAGAGAGCCTGGATGGATCTCCCACAGACTCAGAGACCAGAAAACAAGCAATCAAAGCAAGGGAAACTAGACTAACTAGGAAACAATCTGTTCCCCAATTGAGTTGCCAATTTTGTTATTGGATAAATCCGTAAGTGCAGACACAAATCGATCTCCCTAGATCCACCTGGATCTAGAACAAAGCAAGACAGAACATGACTCTTTCCGTAGATTCTAACCATTGAATTAAATAGGAGGCAAGAACAAAGAACATACCTTATTTTCGCTTCCTATGGTCTTTGTTGCTCCCGCTTCACTCCAGTGCTCTCATACAGTCAAGACCAAAACAATACAAACCAACCAAAGTGAAGAAAGCACAATCTATTCAACAGTCAATCTATGTATATGATCAAGGAGTTATACAATAAAACACAACAAGCTTTATAGGAAAGAATCATATTACTGTATCATATTAAATGTGAAAGACAGATTACAGCCATGGCCTTGATGTCGTAAGGTCCCTTCCAACTGTCCTTCGTTCCCCACACACTTTGACTCCAAGAATTCTGAGAGCATAGATATGATGATATTCACAATCTATCTTGACAAAGCAAATCTTAAAGCCACTCCAACCAAGCTGATAATTCCAAGCCAATCAAGAACAAGCTCATGAACCAACAAAGCTAACCCAAGCTAACTTTCTCCATGAGAACTCCTCTCCTTTTATAAGTTGAAGAGGATAAGGTGAGGAGGTTAGGATGATCCCACTAAATCATGAAAGCGAGTAAGATCCAAACCATTCGGATGCCACCTCACCATAGAAGTTTCTCCTTCTAGAAGATTCGAGAAAACGCTCATTTTTCCCACGTGCAGGCATTCTCGCACCCTAGCTATAGAGCAACGTGTGAACATCTCGCACCCTAGCTATAGTGCAACCTGCGAGAATGGGTCATTCTCGCACACTGCCTATATAGCAACATGCAAACTTCCTTTTTTATAAAGTTTTTACATAGGAAAATGCAACTTCTTTTCTCAGGAAAAGTTCTTCTCCCTTCTCTCTTTAGGAACTCAGGCCACTGACCCCTCTGAAGGAAACAAATAGGTTTACATAATTAACGATCATAGGGATGATGAAAATAATGTGTAACAGAGATAAATATTGCTTTTATAACTAAAGATAATTATTGGTACATTGTTTTCCATCTTATTTTTAAAGACCACCAATGTAAAAAGAAGGTTGATACTACCAAAGAGGGAACTTAGGATTGTCAATGATGTAATCAAATCGATAATGAATACGATTACAAGTGTATTTTCCACTTCCAAATTGAATATCATACAAATACAATGAATGATATCACATTCCAAGAAGCAACAAAACAACTTAAAACAATCCTTGACAAAAAAATGACTACATTCACATGTGGGGAAAACACTATTACAACTAGATAACTTTTTGGAAACTTGTTCTTGAATAATCATGTGTTCAAACTATTAATGCATGAAGAGACATTTGACCCAAAAAATAAAAAATATATATTTTTATTGCATTTGATTAAATGTATTTCCCGACAAGGGGGAAAACAAATGTTACTCATTCTTGAAAGGTTGTATACATAGTAAACCACTATACTATATTTCTTGCTTCCAAAGTGCAAGTACTAATTTCGAGACTCTACTTTGTCATAAAATATATTTCAAGTTATTAGTCTCTACCCTTCATGCTTAGGGACTATTTGTAATCGATTTTTTTGTTTTGCAATTAGTTGGCACGAAGACCAATGAATTTAAGTTGTTTTAGGCCAAAGTTTTGAAGGTTTATATAATCTGAGTTAGAAATTCATAGAATTTTAAACTAACTTTTCAATTCAACCTCTTATTTGGCCTCTTCTGAGGCACAGGCGGACAAAAGCTAAGCTTATCTTCACTTTAAAGGACACATTTGTAAACTACTTTTACAAAAATGAAGTAATGCTAGGCACGAGCCTAGAATTATTTCTTAACATCAAATGTTTTCTCAATCCATAGTCCATGTCCCATATTGATCCCCTATTGCCATCTGCACCACCATGCAAGCCACCATGCCAACGTGTTGGTTCTTTGTCCCAAAGAAAATCACTTTGACACACACAACATCCTCCTATGTTTTCTTTCTTTACACTGGCAGCTCTTCCTCTGATCCATGTATTACTCTATCCCTTTCTTCAGGTTGTCCACTCTTCCTTTGATCCTTGTATTTCCACTATCCCTGTAGACTTTATACATGCATTTTCTTTGATCCCGCAGACTCCTGTACATGCAAGATAGAGGTTAGAATGAATCAAATGTTTGGTGGCTCAATTATAAACATCTGTACATGCATTTCCTTTTATCCCTACAGACTCCTACACCTACATGATGCAAGTTATCACGAATCAAATGTTTAGTGGCTCAATTACCACCGTTATAACCATAGTTATTCCTTATGCGTGCATGCCACCACCATCCTCTGTTATTCTCTTTCAAGGATGATTATGCCAATGGCTCTAGGTCGATTCTGCCAATCGAATCTTATGTATCACATTTTTTTCCCTTTTCTCAATAACTAAATCATCACATTATTTTCCCTTTTCTCAATGACTGAATTAGCCCTAGGGTTGCAGGAGTCATGGCCAAGGAAATAATCTTAGTAGCCTCACTTTGCTCTAAAAACGATCGCCCTCGAACTCTCAGCTTCCTGATGCATCACCTTCTTATGCTTGACTTCTCTCGCGAACTCAGGGCCATAGAACAGATCGGTGATGACCACGTCATCCAGCAGAATGTTAAAATCTTTCGCACCACACAGTAGATCCTCCCTGACCAGTGCAAACACAATTGGCTTATCGATCAAGAGCTGGTCCGCGTTGAACTTTGTCACGATGACCTTCAAGACCTCGTTGCATGGAAGGAAACACCCTCTCGTCTCAGTCAAGGTCGAGACTTCAATACCTCATTGCATGGAAGGCAACACCCTCTCGTCTCAATTGAGGTTGAGCCTTCAAGACCTCGTTGCATGGAAGGCAACACCCTCTTGTCTTAATCGAGGTCGAGCCTTTGGAATATGTTGGGAAACGAGTCCTCTTTGGCCCTGGAAAGTATCCTCACAGAGATGCTCGCCATCTTGAGGTCCTTGGTACCTGTGATGGTGTTGATAGAGCGGGGCTTCATTCTGATCTCGAATACGTAGGGCTTCTGAAGCCATGGAATGAGGAAGTGGGTGCCTTTCCCCACGGTGATGTCTAGGACGCCTCTGAATCTATCAAAAAGGATTTTTTTGTGCCCTCCATCCACGGTATAAAACGACGCATTTAGGAGGTCGACTCTCATTCCAACGCTAATGGATAAAGTTGTTATTCTTGACACTGCTCTTTGTATAGACATATTATTCTTTTAGTTTTAGACAATATTGAGGGGCGGGCAAGACAACTTTGAGATGTGGTGGATTGGGTTGCTTCCTTTCACCAAGTGTATTTCCCAGTATTTAGCAATGAGAAAATATCTTTCTCTTTCAAAGTGGTTATTCCAAGTATGGATAGGAGAAATAGAAGAGGCATGGTCGCCCCTAAACCTCAGCCAGATATAGCCCAGGATATAAGGTTAGAGTCTCGCTAGCTCCTGCACCTACCAAACCATCCCAGTAATCTCACAATATGTAAAGAGAAATGGCTAAGTTGCTTCGATCCACTCCTCCCTCGTCTCTGGCGTCATATCAATTCAAGGTTTGAATCCTCCCTCATCTCTACATCATGTCCATTCTGGGTTCGAAATTTTGTTATTCAGACTGGCCAGGTACTTAAAGAGCACCTGTTCTCACTTTGAAATGCTACCTATCAATGATTTTCATGAAAATCACGTAGGTGGTGCATGGAATCCACAAGTAATGATGGTGCATGGAAGCCAAGGCAAACAGTTTGAAAGGACGTGGTGATACTTGAATTTTTTAAATATAAAAAACTTTTTTCATTTAATGTATAATTTAATGTATCGTTTAATATATGATTGTTTCTTATTTTTCTAAACAGGCTTCTTCTTCTTAGACATTTCAAATTTGGGTCCTTTTGTATGGGTGTTCTTAATTTGTCTGGAAGTTCAATGTTCAATAAGGAAATAAATCATATCTAACTCATGTTGTTTATTTATATGTTGGCTTGTGATTTCAGCTTACAATGCATTTATGTCATATTTGTCACAATCATTCATAAGAAAGTAAAATTAGTTTTAAATGTAATAATATATGCCCAAATAAAAAGAAGCTATAACATCCCCCTAAAAGAATCGTCCAATATTAGCTATTTTCCATTTGTATCTTCATTCATTTGTAGTAAAGTTTTAAAGTGGTAGTGTTAGAAATCAATGTTATCTATGCTTATATCAACTTCAATATTTTCTTCAACACTATATTTTGCAATGAAACCTCAATGTTTTCGATATCTCAATGTGGATTTTCTATGTATCATGCTTCCACGTGAAATTATTTACATTGGGAAATTATTTACTCATTGATTGGGGTATTGAATGACCTTGAACCTTGATGGAACTTGAACTTGAACAATGAACGACCTTGAATGTTCATGGAATTTGAACTCGAATAGTGGCTACTCGACGATTCATGCCTTTTGGGCAGGGACTTGTTACTCAACGACCCATCTTATTGTAAATATATATATCTATATTTTTTAAAGTAAAATTTATCAAACATTAAAAAAAAACGGCATCTAAAATGAACTCTTAATAAAAATTGTCATCTTCGTTCTTATAGTTGATTGTAGTTTTTTCACAACACTAAACATTAAAAAGAATAAAGGAACATTGACTTGGATGGGCAAATATTATGATAAGAGAAAAAATATTACCATGACCATATCATTAAGAAGTTAATCATGCATTTTCTAAAGTTCAAGACAAGTTTAGGTTTAGGTTTGAAAAATCTAGAAAAATTGATGGCTCTTAGATTACTTAAATTAGCTAAAAAGAAAAGGGTTAGGAAACATTGATGGCTCTTAGATTACTTAAATTAACTAAAAAAAAGGGTTAGGAAACTCCAAGTGTTTGGTGATTCAATTTTAGTCATAAACTAGATGAATTGGAATTTACATATTCAAAATATCTTTCCAAGGTTACTAATTAAATGGTTAAAAAGGCTTCAACTTTATTTGAAGTCATTTCCTTTACACATGTATTTTAGGAGTTAAATACATAGGTATATGGTCTATTCAAGGAGGGATAACAAGTAGGATTTGGGACCATGCAGTTGGAGGAGTCTTATGATGGAATCATGTCTATAATAAATCTTTCAATCTAGTGTCTATTTTCATTTGTATTCGTGTTTATTTCTTATTTGAATAGTGTCATCAATAAATATNAGGGATAACAAGTAGGATTTGGGACCATGCAGTTGGAGGAGTCTTATGATGGAATCATGTCTATAATAAATCTTTCAATCTAGTGTCTATTTTCATTTGTATTCGTGTTTATTTCTTATTTGAATAGTGTCATCAATAAATATTTGTTGAGAACTACCACGGGTCACCTTTTGTATGTATATTATCTACTTAAGGGTTGGAATTTGGTAGGCACGATGCCATGTTTTTCGAGGGATATTCTATTTAAAATGTACTAGATACATTTTGTAAGTAATAGGAGGCCTATTTTTGTCAAGACATGAAATGACAATTTAATATGTCAAGTTGTTTGTTAATGTGCTTAAGGCGCCTAAAGAATGTAATTTTCATTCTATCTTGGATAGAAAGTATGGTTTATTTCCCTGGAAAAATACACACATTATAACACACCCAGCCCCAAGTTGATTCATGTTACTTCTAAAACAACTAGATAGAAATTTATGCTACAAATTCTAAATTCGGAAATAATATACAACATGAAATTCAAGCTCATTCAATTGTCCATACTAAATAAAAACATGAATGCAACTACTTTAATTGTGTACAGCAGCAACTAAAAACATGAAACATCATTCAACCATAAAAATAGAGATTCAAGTGTATCAGTCTACTCACAATAAGTAGCAATAACCAAGATAACTCGAAGTAAAATGCACAACAACTATATCAGCATTTAACAAGAATAAACACGGAAAATAAGAACATGTATCTTAATAAATATGCAACATGTTGCAGAGGACAAACATTCCTCCCAACTATAGACTTTTTGTTCCAATTCTCAACAGCAAGTTACCCCCGAGTTGGGGCTATGAATCCACAAGAGATGGTGGTCCCTAAGGCTGGCTAATGTCCCCCTCTCAGAAGTCAATTTCCCACAACTAATTCCAATGCACCAATTCTCTTCCCCACAACTTGCACAACCCAACGGATGGGATTCCCCTTCACTTATCACAGTCCCTCTGGCCTTCCCACTCCCCTCCAAGGCTTCCATCACAAGTTGGATAGGAAATCTCTCTACTGGGACCTCAAGAAATCGCACAACATCAAAACACTTGCTTCTCTTGCCAATTTTCGAACACTTTATTGCTCACAAGACCGCAGCCTCTTTTCTCATGAAATTACACCTCCAAATAGCTACCAAATGTGCCCATAATAGTTGCCTTCAAGCTTCATCACTCCAAGATCTCTCATTGTCCATAAAAACTCCATGTAAAAACTACTCTGCATGCAAAAACGTGAATTGTGTAATTATGCCCCTCTACCCATACGAATTTCCTATATTTCTATTTCTTGCTTGATTTACACTCTTGCCCAAGTTGATTGTACTCAACCCCTTGCTCTCAGTAATTATGGGGTGTGACTTCTCAGACCCACACTCTTACAAGAATTCAATGATTGGATTTGGAAACACTCAATCAGAAAATGGAAGGTTCATAGTAAGGATAATTTATGAAGAAATGGGTTTGGATTTAATAGTCATGGGTAAACTCCCCCCCTCTCTGACCCCTTCCCTCTCTTCTAGAAACTAAGCCCCAAAATCTCCATCTATTTCCATCTACAATCGATGATACATTTTTTTATATATATTTGAATTTACATCATTTTCATATTACATTGCTTGGCCCTTGGCCATATATTACATTTACAATATACATGACTAGTTTTGGATTTGAAAACAGGTATGTTACATTCCCCTCCCCTTTTTTTTCCAAATGAAAAATTGCTCAATTATATTTTAAAAATATAATTTGTTCTCAAAGACAAGTACAATCAAAGTGTGTTGTGACATATCATCAGGCTGGTAGAGTCATTCTCCTTCAATTGGATAATTCCAATTCAGAGGAGAGTGAGTGTACCCTGAACAAAAAGACATAAATTATCCGGAGACATATGTAGAGTAATTCCATGTGAATCAGTCCAAAGCATAAGTCAAGAACTGTGAAATAACCGGCAAATATAACGATGGCTATTTGTTGGAATCTTAGAAAATTTTGATGATATGTGAGAGGCCCTCTTGGCCATCCATCCAGTGAGTGTAGGAAAACAATCTTGTTTATTTTTGAAGTGATTATTTGGAGAGGATGTTTGCTTGTCTATTAAACTCCCGAGAGGTGTGTGTGAAGAGTAGAGTCTTGAAATGGCACTGAAGAAATTTAATTCGGTCCAACCAAGTGAAGAGGTGTATCGAATGTAGATCGCCACTACAGTTCAACCAATCTATTATGACTTTCGATTCACCAATTAGATGGAGGTTTTCTATATTGAGTCTCCTTGCCAAGTGAAGGGTGGCCCAGGCACCCAACAATTTTTCTCTAGTGTTGGTGCCTAGGCCACAGCTGAATGTCCATTTGTAGATGGAATTTTCAGTCAATCTGATCAAGCCCTCTGCACCACACAGAGCACCATTGTGTTGGGTTGTGCCATCGAACAAACCTTTGATAAGGTTGTCAGCAATGTATGGGTTAATAAATACTTTAGCTTTCTCTTTAGATGGGTGAATATCTCGCCAAAGTTGATGCATGCCAAGAGCTCTGTAAGCAATAGAGTTGTTGGAGGGTGTGGAGTTCTCAAAAATCAAAGAGTTTCAGGCCAGCCAAATAACCATCGAAGGTAGAATATTATGTGCACGCTCGCTTGAACGCCAATTGACGAAGAAATCCGCAATGGAGATCCCTTGATAGGTCATTGTGAGCTGTCAGTCAAGACTGATAAAGTTCCATACTTTTCTCGCAAATTTGCAATGAATGAAAAGATGTGGCATTGTTTCCTCATCTTTGTAATAGAGCTAGCATATGTTCGAGTCATTCCATCCTTTCCTGAGCAAATTATCCCAAGTGGAAATTTTATTTTTATCCACTAGCCAGGTGAATAATTTCACTTTTAATGGAATTTTCCATTTCCAAAGACCCTTGCACCAGCCTTTGATGTTGGGGATGTTTGCAGAGTTTAAAATAGTTGAGTAAAGATTTGAGACAGAGATGCGTCTGATGTCGTCTATGCTGGTCCAAAGAAGGCGATCCATTATGTTGAGTAAGAAAACTCCAGTGCTAATGAAAGACCCACAAAATTTTGTCCATTCCATCATTAACTCGCTAGTAAGTTCAAGAGTGTTGCTCGAAATCCATCCAGCAGTCGATGTACCCAGCATATTGTGGTTCGATGCTTGGTATAAAAAGTGTATGCCCTTTCTATGAAGATGTGCCAAAAGGAACGGGGAAAGGAATGATGACAAGCCGAGTCCCATAATACGTTCAGAACCAAGAGTAACGGATCAACCAGAACCAGGGTGCCAGTTGATCCAATCTCTAATTCAGTGTGTCGATTTATTCAATATCCTCCACGTCTGCGAGGTTGCTCTAGGAATTATAGGGGACAAGAAAAGACAGGTCTCAACTGTGATGGATGGAAAATATTTTTTTTTGATCACCATACTCCAAATGCCTGTTGAAGTAAGAGCTCTCCAGAGGGTATTGGTAGCCAATGTCGAATTGAATTTGAAGAGGTTTCGTAAGCCCCAGCCTCCCTTGTTTTTTGGAGTTGCTAAGGTTTCCCACAATCTGTAACAGCAGATGAGAACTGGCATTGGCTACCATTCCCCTGAAAGTACTGGAAAAACTCATGAAATTGACTTTTAACTTTCTTTGGTCGGGATGCCAAGAAAAATGCATGCAACACCTCTGTAATTTAGAAACATTCCCCTCCCCCTACAAACCACATTGTCCTCAACACACATAACCATACAAGTTACACATTGACATATATAAAATATTACATCAGAATACTTGATAATTTCACCACTTAATGACTCACGTGGCAATTCCAACCAGTGACTCTATTTTCCCCTCAACCTTCACATCGGTGGACAGAAAATATTAGAGTTGTGGCTCTAGGAACTCCATCTACCAAAATGAAGTCTTCATTCACTTATGTACAAATGTACATTCAATTTTCTTCAAAATTTGCAAAACATTGTGAGTATGATTCCCACATGGTTTCTTCATGCTCCCATATAGTGTCTTCAGGACCATAGCAAGTCGATCAAAACTTTACCAAACCAATCGATTTATTCTTGAGAACTTTGACTTTTCGGTCCAAGATGTCCATTGGTTCCACCCAGAAGTCCCCCTTCATGTTCCACCCAGATCACAGTTCAATCAATCACATGATTAGGATCAGGTACATACTTTTTTAATAAAGATACATGGAACACGTGATGAAATCAAATGGATGAAAGTAATGCTAGCATGTATGGAACTGGGCCTATCTTTTATAAGATCTCAAAAGGCCCACAATATCTCGCTATCAACTTTGGGCAACTTCCCAATTTGAGCGAGCTTCTCTTGGCTTTAACTTTTAAAAACACATCCTCTCCCACTTTGAATTCTCTATGTGTTCTTCTTTTATCGGCATAGCTCTTCTGCTTATCTTGTGTAGCTTTCAAATTTGTTATAATCTTTAAAATATTTTCTTCAATTTCCTTTAACAATTATGGCCCAATCACAACTTTGTCTACTCGTTTATCTCAACTCACTGTTGTGTTGCATTTTTTTCCATACAATGTTTCAAACGAGATCATCTTCAATTATTATTGATACCCATTTTTGTAAGAAAACTCAACTAAATGGATATAGTCCTCCCACCTAGAAGGCTTATCCATTACATACATTCTCAACATATATTCAATTATCTAATTAATTCTATCTATCTACCCATCTAAATCTAGATGATATATTGTACTAAAATAAAAATTGGTCCCAAATCCTTTAAATAACCCCTTCCAAAAAATTGGAAGTGAATTTGGGATCTCGATTTGACACTATTTCCTTAGGCACACCATGTAGCCTAGCAATTTCTCTCATATACATTTCTGCAATATTGGCTACCTTATGAGTTAATTATACATGAATGAAATGTGTAGCCTTCGTAATCTTGTCCACCACTACCATGTTGGAGTCATGTTACCTTGTCGTCCTAGGAAATTTGATAATAAAATCTATGTTGATGTTTGGTAGCGTCAAACAAGTATTTTCAAATAGCTCTAAGTGTCTAGACATGTGGGAGTCATTTAAAGTCTTCTACATTGAGACTTTACTTTAATTAAAGGAATTATTAAAGTAAAGTGTTTTTACTAGACTGTTGGGTTTTATTTAAAGAAATGATTTAATTATCATTAGTGAATTAAATAATATCCATTGATTTCAAGTGAGGTGAGAAGTAATATCAACCGTCAATCACTTTGGAGATTAGGGTTAGATCACAACTCAATCCTATAAATGAAAGGCTAGGGTGAAGGAGGAAGACACTTGTGTGTGAGACACAGTTGGATCACAAAGGATTTTGATTCAAGGAGATCTTGGATAGGTGGAGAAGGAATTCCATCTAGACATTAGGTCAAGAAGAAGAGAGAATAGAGGTAGTTGCAAGTGGGTTTCATCTTAGTGAAGACACGGGAAAGGGTCGAATCGTACGGAGTTTTCCATATATCCCATGAGGTCATGTATGCGGGTTTCAGTGGAGACAGGTGCGTATACACTGGTTTACTTAAGGAAAGGCACATATACCTCGAAAATGATGCCAAATAATGGTCATACAATAGAGCATACTTCACCAAGTTTATATGTAGTTTTATTTCTCTCAGTGGGCCATTATCCTTGTTACAAGAGCCCTGATTTTATTATAATAAAATCATCTCAGCACCAGATTTCCCTCTGAGGTTTTTCCAAGGGTATCTACCCAAAAATATTAGTGTCTATGTGTGCATGATTTGGTTTCTAGTACTTCTTTCACTAGATTTGTTTGATTTGAATATCCCATCGGTGTATTTTTGTTTTGTGAGTTGTTAAATTGATTTGCAGTAAGGAAATCATTAGATAACAAGATACCTAGGTGTCAGAGTAAGGATTTCAACATGGTATCAGGGAAGTCACTCTGAGAGGAAGCCAGATCTCAGATCCATGGTAGTTGACACTATATCTATTATATGTGAGTGACCAAGAGATAGATCTAGTTCAGATCTAGGGTTACAGTAGAAAATCTATTGGATCGGGAGTGTCAAGGTGGGTGTTTGAAGGACTAAGCACAGATCCACTATATTTTGCAGAAAATATATGAGATCTACAGAAGATCTTAGCAGATTCATAACCAATAGGCAGAAATCGAAGGATGAAGTACAGGGAAACAGTCGTACTAAAGTAGAACTAGGGTTTTACAGTCATATGGAGTTGTACATAGGTTGCAAAAGGAACGGGTGAATACATATGTGGATATATTTGGAGACAGTCGTGTATACATGGGTTTTAGTAAGGAGAGTCGCATACATATGCGGGTTTCAATAGTGACTGGAACGTACAAGTTCATACATGTCAGTATAGGGGCGGTTTCAATAGCAGTTTATTTCTAGGGTAGTATATCAAGTCTAAGGGATGGAATCAACACCTCCATGAGTTGAAGACAGATTGGATGAAGCATCCAACTTCCTATATTGGAAAGCAAGAGTAACTTCGGCATTAAAGGAGTATGATCTTTGGGAGTTAGTGGACAAAGTACTTGGTCCACCAATAGATCTAGCAACTTTGGTAGCCCATGAGAAGAAGGATATCAAAGCTAATAGGTTTATCTTGGATTCAGTAAAGGATTATATAATTCCTCACTTATTCGAGAAGAACATGGCCAAAGAGATGTTTGATGCACTAGTATGGGTATTCCATAACACTAACATCAATAGGAAGACAGTCTTAAGAAATAAATGCAGATATGTTCAAATGTCTAGATTTGACATTGTTACCAACTATTTCATGAGGATCACTAAGGTTGACATGGAATCTACTATGTCTAGATTTGACATTGTTACCAACTATTTGATATATCCTATATCCGTTATCCAGTGAACGAGTTCCATGTGTACACCTAGAAACAAAAAATGACATAGGTCAACACCTCGAAAATGGGTGACACGTGTCATCTACTTTTTTCCACCTCACTGCCAGGGTGGAAAAATACAGAGCAACCATGTGTCCATATTATGTCAGCATGATGTTGTCAAGGTCTTAATCATTTGTATTTTCACAACACATCAAATCGATAGCTCATAACGAATATAGGATATATCAAATCAACAACCGATATTATTTCGGATCTCATACATCGGGACAAACTGGAAGAATGAAGCTTGAACTCTTTCGACAATTCGAGGACCGACATACGTCAACTGACATATGAAACCAACCAGGAGGTGCCATGTCATGTCAAGCCATCAGCATTGGGATGTCAAATATTTTCTAAATATTTTTCCCTTCCAATCTGAGATACTTCATCACTTCCATGTCATACCGGACCACCAACTCCTAGACATAATACTTCACATTACCAGCATTTTATCTGATATGATTTCATGCAAGCCACCATATATCGAATCACTAGACCTTTTCTATGCTACCTTCCATGATATTTTTCCAGTCTGGTGAACAATGCGTCATGCCGCATCAACTTACTAGCACAACACTTGTCAAAACAAATGAATGAATTTTGCATGTATATGTGGTACCCACCTTATATGCAAGACAATGTATTAGAATCAGGTGACATGTAGCATCTACTTCTGCCACGTCAATGAAAACAAGGATAAATCATGGTTTTCCATGTGTTTGTGGTGACATCAATGTGCCAAGTCATGTCAGATCATCGGGCACTGGCTTAATTATGGAAGTTATATTGATGTCAAGGCCGATCCGGTAAACTCGAGATAGGCTTCTAAAATGTTACGCTATGAACGAGGTTTCGGGGGCCTGTTTGTTCAATTTTGAATCTTCTATGAAAGGCCTATTCTATATAAATCCAAGAATACTCAATTCCACGATAAATGTGGGATTAATCAATCAGTGCGACAATTTTTTTAAGTGAGATATACGATCTCGATGGAATATGGACATTGATCTAACCATTGTTGTGTATCAATGATATTGAGTCTAATTTGGGAATGTGATCAACAGAATGAAGAGGTTTTTTCAATTGAAGAGATCTAAGGATTATCTTATCTAATCAATCCATGTTTAGAATTGGAAGAATCGAATAACAATTTATGTTGTTATTTCTCTGTATAAAAACCGATTCAAAGAGATTGTAAAGGGACTTTAGGCTGCAAGCATATTAAATCTTTTCAATAAAATTTTCACTTATAGAAAGAAAGAGATTCCTATTTTTCGTTTCTTAAGTTCATGTATTTCTTGTTTCAAGTTTTATTTGTTTCCATAAACTATTTTCTTTGTATCAATTTGTTAGTGTTATAAGTGTTGCAATTTGGTACAACTTCCACTACAGTAAGTTTCAAAACGATTATTGAGGTACAATGTTTCCATTGCTTTACTATGAGTAAAATAATACATGCACTTTGATAATTTGTTTATAATTTCTAAGAAGTTTCGTAACACACGCAAATTCTTCATGTTATTTCTTCTATTGGAAAAAGAGTAATATTTATCTTTATTGGATACATTTATTTTTGTTTCAATTTTGTTTATCTCATTTTTCCTTTCACACTATTGAATTTTTGAAGAACTTAATTAATGAGATCATGCCTCTTTATTTGTGATAATTAATTATTGAAATATCATATTCAAGACTAGGGCATAAAGTCTTATAATCAAATAAATTGTTATTATGAGATGCCTTGACATTGTTCTTTTAGCCTAGAACAATCTCAGGAACAACATATTTTTGGTGTCGTTGTTGGGGAATGGATTTGAAAGACTTATCTTCCCTAGGAGTATGACATTGAATAGATCTAATTTCTGATGGTGAACAGAAGGAGACACATGAAGGCCCTTTGAGTATTATTCACCTAGCGACTCCATAGTTAAAGAATCCACTGAAATTTTTGGTGACTTTTTTTTTTTTCAAACCCAACATTCGGAAAGAAGAATAGAAGGAAAAATCATGAACAAAAGAAAACCACACCTATATCAAATCCGGAAAGGTTGCTACGATCCAAAAGTACACAACAAAAATCAGCCTCTTCTTCTTTAGGTAATATTTTTCAACCTAAAGGAACTTAATCAAAAGTTAATACTTTTGGAGAAAAGATTATTAATTATGAATCTAAATTAACACTTTATGAATAAAAAGTTAGTTCATCTGAAATTCAAATTAAACTTCCTAAAGTAACAACTAGTTCTTTGAAATCAAAAGATATTGATTTAGGAACTAGTACTGCTAAGCTTGAAGATTTTGAGTTGCAATTTTTCATTACTAATCCTCTAGTTTATACTTCAGATCTGAAACTTAAGAGTTCTAAAATTATTTATGAAGATAAACCTACTCCTATAAAGCCTGAAATTACATAATCTGAAACAAACATTGATTTCTCAAAATTAAAGGTTAATTTTCTTGAGCTTAGAGTTACCATTCTTGAATTTCTTGAATATCAAATCCATCTAACTACTCTATCAGAAGATTCTTTTTATTCAGGGTTTCTAATTGTGATATCTCCTTTCTTTTCTCCAAACAAAGTTAAAGAGGAATCTACAGTTGATTTTTCTGAACCTTTTTCTCCCTTGACTTATTTTCTTCTTTCTCTAGATTTCATTTACAAACCCTCATTAATAGATTCTCATTTACCTAAACATATACCATCAATCTCAATTTTATTTCCTTCAGGTACTCAAACTTTAGGGAAAGAAGCTTTCAAAACTTTCTATAACCCTTCTTTCGATCATCAAAAGCTTCTTCAAGACATAATGGTTGGAAATGTAAATCAACCAAACCAACCTAATCAACCTCCTCATCCTCCACCAGGAGTGTTCAATAAGGTTGAAGCTAGATATAATACCCTTGTATTTCTTGCAATTATTCATGATCTTCCTTATAATTACTTAAAAATGCTTCCTAAATTTAATGGAGAAATTGAAAATACAGCAGTTGAACATTTAGCCTTCTTTGATGAGTTTGTTGATATGTTTGGGCATGAACATGAGGACTTTTATATGAGGTTATTTGTCCAAACATTTGAAGGGGAGGTGAGAATTTGGTTTAAGGGGATTCCTCCAAATTTTTTAGATTCTTATGATTCATTAGAAACTATTTTTCTTAGGTAGTGGGGTGAGATAAAAAAGATCACCTTTATTACCTAACTGAATTTGGAGCTTTGAAACGAAAGAATAATGAATCAATTTATGATTTCATTAAAATATTCAATAAGACTTATAGTAAAATTCCAACAGACATTAAACCTTCACAAACTGCTGCAAAGGTTACCTTTGCAGGAGGTTTTGACCGAGATTTTGCTTTATTGTTGAGAGAAAGGAGATCTAGAACTTTATCTGATATGCAAGAGGATGCAATCGAGATTGAATCTAATTTGATAGCCTCTAGGAAATTTAAAGCTAAAACTAAAACAGGGATTAGAGAAATAAGAAACTTTAGAGAACAGGGAGGTTCATCTAGTGCAAATAAAAACTCTAAAGATGAAAAGATTGAGGAAATGGATAAATTAATAAAACATTTATCTAATAAATTATCCAGAATGGAAGTTGATAGGGTTAAAACTAAACATAATATTCAAAACCCTAATCAATTTAGAAGGAATTTTGATCCTCGGTTTCAGCAAAGACCTCCTAGGAACAATGATTAGCAAATTCAAGCTCCTTTGAAAGATGAAAATATGTTGGAAGGAGATGAAGATTAGAAAAATGAAAATACAGAAGAAATGAATTTAAGATGGTGAGGATGAGGTTAATCCACATGTAAATCATGAAGAATATGAACAATCACTTAGCTCTGGTCAGTTCTTTAATGAAGAGAATGTCAACGATGTTGATACACCTTCTCTTTAGTATAGGTTATTTTCTGATGCAATTCAAGATGAGTTACACAACAAATATGACTTTAGACCCAGACCAAAGAATAATAAGGTTGTTGATTCTAGTCAACCAAAGAAAAAATTGATAAAAGATAAGAGAAAAGACGTTATTGTTGCAAAACAACAGTCTGATCAACTAGCAACCAAGCTCACAGAAATTGAACCTAAAGAACCAGGAAAATCGGTCATTTCTTTTAATTTGAAGCATGAATTATGCAAAATCAAAATTCCAATACCATTAGTAGAATTGGCTAAGAGTATTGTATAAAAAGAAAATTTCAAAGATCAATAATTTTTTAGACTCTGATATTCATGTTGATATTATTAATATTCATGATGAGTGTCCTTCAGTAATGTTTGGACCTAATATTGAAGATACTAGTGATTTAGTAGCCCCATTTTACATTTCTCTAACTGTAAATGGTCACATTTTACATATTGCATGTTAGATTCAGGTGCATCACATAATCTTATACCTAAGATAATTATGGAAAAATGGGGATTACAAATAACAAGATTGTATCAATATCATTATTCATTCGACTCTAGGAAAGTGAAATGTATTGTAATGATTAAAGACTTGGTAGTAAATTTAGCCCAAATTCCTGCAAAAGGTATCTAGGATGTAGTTGTGGTTGATGTGCCAGAAAAATATGGGATGTTACTTTCCAAATCTTGGGGAGCCAAATTAGGAGGATCTTCACAGTTAAACATGACTTATGCAACGATTCCACTTTTTGGTAGGAAATATACTAGATTATATAGGGAAACCAAACTGGCCTATACAATCAATGATCCAAAAAATCCCAACAGTTATCATGTGTATGTTGTTGACCAAGATTTGGGAAGTTGTATATTATCTGTAAATAGTGAGTTAGAATATTTTTCGGAAATAAAACAAATTGATCATTGTGAAAGTTTTGTTGATATTGAAGAAGGCATGTGGAAGATTTTTTTTTATGGTGCCTCTTCATGGGAAGGATCTGGAGCTGGAATTATATTTGTATCTCCTTCGGGTATTAAAATTATCCCTTTTTCTTTTAGATTACAGTTTGATACAGATACTACAAACAATGTATGTGAATATAAAGCTTTAGTAATGGGCTTAGAAATGGCTAGAAACATGAAAATTAAACATTTAGTGGTTTATGGAGTTGCTAAATTAATAGTTAAAAAAAATCAGGCAAATCTATCAGGACAGACATCCAAGGATGAGAGCATATAGAAACTGTATATGGGATCTAATTGAAAAAAAAATGGGTCATTCAATATCCATGCAATACCTAGAATTCCTAATCAAAAAGCATATTCCTTGGTTGTTGCAACCAGTACTTTTAGACCACCAAATGTCACAAGTTTAGAATATCAAATTCAACTAAGGCATGGTCCTTCCATTCCAGATAATTTCCAACATTGACAAGTTTTGGGGGATGATCAACAGATCAAACAATTCCTAGAAATGGTAGAAGAATTTTTTGAAATTCATATATATCAGGAAAATAAAAATGATTCAATTTGGACACAACAAGAAAATCAGACTGATGGAGAGCTCAAAAATAAAACCGTTGATCACAAAATGTTATTGTTAAAAAATAATTGAATTCCAAAAGGTTCAATACCATCAGAAAGACTTTTTTATCATAATGACATTACTTTAAAACCTTGTGTACAACCGCAATTAGATGAAGTGGAAGATTGTAATATTGAAATTGAAAAGAATCCTAAATTTGTAAAACTTTCCAAATATCTGTCTGCTCAACAAAAACCGAAATATGTTGAATTACTCAAGGAATATAATGGAGTTTTTTCTTGGTCATATGAAGACCTTAGAACCTATGATACCATCATTATACAACACAAAATTCCCTTGAAGCCTGGTGTGAAACCTTTCAGACAAAAACTTAGGCAGAATATCCCCATCTTACTTCTTGTCATACAGAAAGAACTTAAAAAGTTATTGGATGCAAAAATCATTGTACCACTTAGATATTTTGTTTGGGTGACTAATCTTGTGCTAGTAAGAAAGGAGAATGGGGAAATCAAATTATGTGTAGATTTTAGGAATCTTAACAAATCATCATTGAAGGACAACTATCCACTTCCAAAAATGGACCACATTCTACAAAGAGTTGTAGGAGCCAATAGGATTTCTATGATTGATGGATTCTCTAGTTATAATCAAATTGCAGTACAAGAAGAAGACAGAGAGAAAATTGCATTTACCATACCATGGGGCACCATCATGTATGATAAAATTCCATTTGGTTTAATGAATATAGGGGCCACATTTCAAAGAGCCATGGATATTGCATTTGTGCGTGAAAAAAGATAAGTTTGTAGTTATTTATTTGGATGATTGATTGTATTTTCTTATTCTGATGAAGAACATTTGAAACATCTTAGACATACTTTTGAAAAATGCAAGAAATATGGCTTATCATTAAATCCTAAAAAGTCTCACTTTGTTATGCAGGAGGGAAAGTTACTAGGACATATCGTTTCTAAAGAAGGAATAAAAATTGATCCAAATAGGATTGAGGCAATTAACAATATAAATTTACCCAGAAACTAAAAAGAGGTGCGATCCTTTTAAGGTAGAATCGATTTTTTGAGGAGATTCATCCCTAACTTTGCATAGATTGTTGATCTCTTAACATATATGTTGAAAAAAACTGTGAGGTTAAATGGTCAGCAAAGGAAAAAGTTTATTTTGAGCATATTAAGACATTTCTAGAAGAAACACCAATTTTGGTAAGCCCGGATTATTCTAAAGAATTTCTTATATTCTCCTTTGCTTTTGAAAATATTATAGTTGTTGTTCTTTTACAAAAAAATGATGAAGGTTTTGAACAACCAATTGCTTTCTTCAGTAAAAGTCTTAGAGATTCAGAATTAAAATATAAGATTATGAGAAAATAGTCTTATGCAATGGTAAAAGAATTAAAATATTTCAGGATTTATATTTTGCATTCTAAAATCATTGCATATGTTCCTAGTAGCATAGTTAAAGAAATTTTGAGTCAACCTGATAGTGATGGAAGGAGGGGTAAATGGTTGGTTAAAATACAAGAGTATGACCTTGAGATCAAACCTACCAAGATAATCAAAGGTCAAGGTCTAGAAAATTTCTTGGCTTAATCTAATTGCAAAGCCTTAGGAATCAATCTTATCACTTCAAATTCTAAAAGTCCTTCAATAGAAGTAGAAGAAAATAATAAGCAGAAATCTATGAACACAATAGATGAAATGTTTTCCTCTTATCCTTGGTATAGAGATATCATTATATACCTGCAAACACTTCAATGTCCATCTAATATGACTCCATCAAAATCTATATCACTTCAATTACAAGCCATCGAGTATTGCATAATAAGTGAGAAGCTTTACTAGAAAGATCCATCAGGTTTTTTGCTAAATTGTCTTGTTGAATCTTAAATTGAAAATGTAATTGATGAGTTTCACAAAGGAATATGTGGCGGACACCATGCATGGAGGGATACAGAATATAAAATCCTTAGAGGAGGATATTACTGGCCTAATTTTTTTTATATGTAAATGCCAAAGTTAGATCTTGTAGAGAATGTCAATTTTTTGTAGGAAAACAGTACTTTCCCTCCTTACCCTTATTACCAGTTAAGGTTGAATCTTTATCACTTCTTATGTAAGATTTATCATAAAAGAAAGGTTTTAGTTTTTTATGTTTATGTGAATAAATGTTTAGTTTATGAGAATAATAACTCCATTACCCAATAAAGGCACTCGGTCTGCATGTTATTTAGTGCCTCGAACGGAAACACAATCTCTAGATGAAGCCTAATGTTGTAACATAAGTTAAAATCTGAAATAAAAATTCAAAATTTCATCTTTTATTTGAATATATTTTAGAAATAGTTTGGTTTCAGATAGTGTTAGGATTAATTTTAATTTTTTTTTCTTTATTTGACTTTAAATTTCGTGCATATGGCTTGCAGGTTTATTCGTGATCCTACAATCCAATCATCAGCCTCTATCCTAGCTTCAAAGGAATGGGTTAATGGATTTTTGAATCTTTGTCGTAATAAAATTGCTCAGCATCTCCAAAATAGCCTCACCGATGAACGATTGAGATTCATTCACAACTTTGTTGAGCGCACGCAAGATCAATGGTCATAGTTGATTTTGAAGTCGTAGTTTCGGAGCTTCCTTAGCTTCACATATTTAGACACTCTGAAAAGCACTCACTGATGGATGGTAAGATGAGAATCTTGGACTCATGTCAAGTGAGTCAGATCGACGAACAAGATTTGATTTTGGATTTCCCTGTCAGACTCCAAAATATGTTGCAGCTTTGATGAGTGCCTTATAATGGACATCCCAAATTTGATCTCGAACCCTTGCCAAGTGAAATAAACCAGAAGTCCAGATTGATGCAAAGGTACTCTGACAGACGATCCAAATCCATCACATATCTCTGAGCTTACTATATGCCATGTCATCCTCCTAAGTGGCATGTCAGTTAAGTTCTAGTCAACAAGTTCCACGTGCACACTTGGAAACAACAAATGACATAGGTCAACACCTCGAAAATGGGTGACACATGTCATGTGATTTTTTCAACCTCACTGCTAGTGTGGAAAAATCCAAGGAAACCACGTGTCCATATTATGTCACCATGACATCACCAAGGTCTTAACCATTTGGATTCTCACAGCACATCAAATAGACAGCTCATAACATATCTAGGATATATCACATCAATGGTCAATATTCTTTCAGATCTCAAACATCCAGACAAACTGAAAGAGTGAAGGTCGAACTCTTCTGACAATACGGGGATTGACATACGTTAGTTGACATATGCAACCAACCAGGAGGTGCCACGTCATGTCAGGCCATGGGCACTGGGATATCAAACCTTTTCTAAATATTTCCCCCTTTCGATATGAGATACGTTGACACTACCACGTCATACTGGACCAGTGGCTCCTAGACGTAAGACTTAACATCACCACCATTTGATCCAATCTGATATGACGTCATGTGGGCCTTCGGATATCGGATCACTATAACTTTTTTTGTTACCTTCCATGACAACTTTCTGATCTAGTTAACAAATCAGCATGCCACATCAACTTGCCAGCACAACACTTGTTAGAAACAAATGAATGTTTGCCACATGTATATGTGGTACCCACCTTATACACAGGACAATGTATTAGAATCAGGTGACATGTGGCATGTACTTCTTCCATGTTGATAAAAATAAGTAGCATTCAGGGTTTGCCATGTGTTTGTGGTGTCGTCAGCGTGCAACATCATATCGGATCATCGGTCATCAGGTTAATTATAGAAGTTATATTGGTGTCAAGGCCAATATGGTAAATTTGGGACCCACTTCTAAAAGGTTACACCATGCACAAGGTTTTGGGGGCTTCTTTGTTCAATTTTGAATCTTCTATTAAAGGCATATTCTATATAAAGCCAAGAATACCCAATTCCATGATAAATGTGGGATTAATCAATCAGTGCGATAATTTTTTAAAGTGAGATCTATGATCTCGATGGCATATGGACGTTGATTCAACCATTGTTATGTATCAATGATCTTGAGTCTAATTTGGGCATCCGATCAATAAAATGAAGAAGTTTTGGCAGTTGAAGAGATCCATGGATTATCTAATCTAATCAATCCATGTTTAGAATTGGAAGAATCGAATAACAATTATGTTGTCATTTCTCTGTATAAAAATCGATTCAAAGAGATTGTAAAGGGACTTTAGGCTGCAAGCATATTGAATCTTTTCAATAAAATTTTCATTTACAGAAAGAAATATATTCCTAGTTTTTGTTTCTTAAGTTCATGCATTTCCAGTTTCAAGTTTCCTTTGTTTCCATAAACTATTTTCTTGGTATCAATTTGTCAGTGTTATAAGTGTTGCAATTTGGTACAACTTCCACTGTAGTAAGTTTCAAAACGATTATTGAGGTACATTCTTTCCTTTGTTTTACTGTGAGTAAAATAAGACCTGCACTTTGATAATTTGTTTATAATTTCTAAGAATTTTCATAACACAAGCAAATTCTTCATGTTATTTCTTCTATGGGACAAAGAGTAATATTTATCTTTATTGGATATATTTCTTTTTGTTTTAATTTTGTTTGTTTCGTTCTACCTTTCATACTATTTAATTTTAGAAGAACTTAATTAATGAGTTCATGCCTCTTTATTTCTGATAATTATTTATTGAAATCTCAGAATCAAGACTAGGGAATAAAGTCTTATAATAAAATAAATTATTATTATGAGATGCCTTGACATTGTTCTTTGAGCCTAGAACAATCTCAGGAACAACACAGTGAAGGGAGAGGGAATAGTTTTGTTTCATCTTGAGTCAGGAAGTTCGTTGGGTGCCTAGGATGTGCTTTACATACCAGGTTTGAAGAAGAATTTGTCTCAGTCTCAGCTATGAAGGACAGGGTTTTTGTCATTAATTTTCAAACAGGGAAAGTATTCATATGTCTAGAGAAAGCTATCTCGAAAACAACATTGTTGCATGAAATTGCAAGTAGTCAGCACTCCCCGATGTATCGTGACAAGGGACTAATCGCCTCTCGTAGATCCTTGAAATCTGGTGGTGGTGATTTTACCAATCACCCGTGGGTTTTGGTCTAACGACAGTCGTACTATCGAAAAATGGTATCAGAGCTAGAGGTCACGAGTTTGATACACACTCTACTCACGTTGAGGGGGAGATTGTTGCCCGAAATTGCAAGTAGTCAGCGCTCCTCAATGTATCGTGACAAGGGACTAATCGCCTCTCGTGGATCATTGCAATCTGGTGGTGGTGATTTTACCAATCACCCGCGGGTTTTGGTCTAACGGTAGTCGTACTACCGAAAAAGGGTTATGGGCCCACCACGCATATTGTCATTAATGTCAACAATCAATTTGATCATTTGTTGTTATAATGAATTATCATTGTGATTTACCAAAGGTGATATTGTCATTGATGTCAACAACATATCAGCTAGCAGAAGATATCAAAACAGTATGCAAAGATCAAAATCATAATCTCGGGAGGAGAAGCGAACAACATGCAAAGATCAAAACTCAAAAGGAAAAAAATTGTACAGAATCCAATGAATATCAAAGCTCAGAAGGAAGAGTGCATTGCAAAAGTGTTGTCGGGATCGATGGAAATATTGATAAGTTGACCAATGCACAGGAAAAGGTGAGAAGCCTCGGCAGTCGTCCAATCAAGAAATTGATGGTGTTGATCATCTCATATAACAAACGTCAGTCATATGAGTGACCATGGGCTTGAGGACCGTTAGAGGATCATGATCGTTAGATCTGCAAGCCAGATCAACGGCAGGGACAAATTGCAAAGATAGGAAGGAGAATTAAATGACTCACTAGTTCCAATCTCGCAATTGGTCTAGATCGTCAAATCTCATAGACTTGAATATCAACGATTGTGGTTGATCCATCAAACGATAAGTTTAAGCCAGATTAAGTCATGATTGTCGGATGTGAAATCGCTAGATCAACGGCAGGGATAAATTGTAGAGATCGGAAGGAGAATTAAACGAATAACTAGTTCCAATCCTGCAATTGGTCTAGAGCTTCAGATATCATAGACTCAAATATCAACGACTGTGATTAATCCAACAAATGATCAGTTTAGGCTAGATTAACTCGTGATCGTTGGATGCACAATCACCAGATCAATGGCAGGGATAGATTGCAAAGATCGAAAGGAGAATTCAATATCGCGCTAGTTCCAACCCTGCAATTAGTCAGGACCATCAGATATTATATCTTCAAAGATCTATGATTGTGCTTGACTCACCAACAATGAACAACTTCAAATTGTGGAGTTTTGGTGATGATTTAAATCACTCGCAAGTTGCGGTTCCGCAACCATCCTTGATCGTTGATCTGCTTTGAGTGTCCTCAGGACCGTTGGATCACTTTAAGTGGAAGGAAAGGATAAGCAGAGAAAAATGGTTGAGAATTTGATTATCCGAATACCCGTCAGCCATCGGATCAAACCCGAATTCCTGTCTCGTCAAATCATTTTCGAGTGGAAGGATAGGATAAGAGAGGTAAAATATCTGAGATCTCATTTATGCAATTTTTTGTCATTTGTTGGATCATTCTAAGTGGGAGGACAGGATAAGCTAGAAGAGTTTCATCATAGACAGATCGAGCCATCGATCTAGGATCATGATCGATGAACAATATTTAGTTTGGGTATAAAGATGGGATGAGGTTAAGCTTCAAAAAAATCTCACTTCAGATATTTCAGTTTGAGATTTGAAAAACTTGAAGCCCGGAGAGCCGAAAATCTGAAATGAATAAGGACCATCAGATATGGAGAGAATACGATGATCGTTAGATCAGGCAGACCACGTCAGTAGACCACGTCAGCATGGACATGTGGCAGACCACCTCAGTGGACCACGTCTACAAGTACATGTGGTAGACCATGTCAGCAGACCATGTCTACAAGGACATGTGGCAGACCATGTCAGCAAGTACACATGGCATAATCAAATGATGACAAGTGTCAAGAGGAAATTGGCTCATGCCATGTCAACAAGTGACGTAAGAAATTTACGTCACTCCGGGAGAATTACTTTGGGAGTTTCACCACCAAGAAATGTCAAAAGTCCTGAAGTCCCGAAGGATGAAGTTCTTAAGTCACTCTCAGTCGTCGATTAGAGATACCCTTCAGATACTATTTTGATCGTTAGATAAAGAAGATGAATATGTGTCACATAGGGAGACCTACATCAACAGACCACATCCGCAAGAAACTGTGATAGACCACATCAGCATTCCACGTCAGCAAGGACATGTGGAATAGTCAGAGAATGACAAGTTTGAAGTTGAATCGGCATTTCAAGTACGTGCAAATCATGAATCTGAGTGACACACGGAAGCTACTCAAATCGTGACACATCATCAAGTGACGTAAGAAAGTTACGTCACTAAGGGAGTTTTGCTTTGAGAGTTTTACCACCTGCACTTTCCCAAAGTCCCAAAGTGGACACGAGACATCTGATCTGAAGATCACTTCGGGATCATTCTCGACCGTCGATCTGCTACAATGGAAGGATAGTGTAAGTGGAAGTATTTACCGACAGCAAGCGGTCTCCACCACTTATGACTTACTCAGTAGGTGATCACTCTGGAGGAAAAAAGGGGTTGAGATTTGAAATATCTGAAGTTTGGAGACCCGAAGGAGATCTTGATCGTTGATCCAAAAGGGACACATGTCAGTGGATTGATAGCTCTGGAAGATTGACGTATGGAGGAAATAAGGGGTTGAGATTTGAAATCTCCGAAGTCCAGAGACCCGAAGGAGATCTTGACCGTCGATCTGATGTTGGTTGTACTCTCAACTGTTGATCAAAATACAGTGGAAGGTTAGCGTAAGCATAATAGTCGAAGTCTCGAAGTAATTGGTGGCCATCCATATCAATGCTTGATTAATTCATGGCTATCAAATTAAGGAATGAAAGGATAGATGTAAGGATCGAATCTGACAATTGATCTGGTTCCACAAAGTAAACGTGCACCAGCTGATCTATTCAGTGAAATCCGCTTCGGGATATTTGACATGTTGCAAGTCTCGAAGTCCCGAAGGGTGAAGTCTCGAAGTCTCGACAATCATCCATCTCATCGGGAGATTGAATTGTGGTCATTGAATTGATAAGCGCTCATCTCGCCTAATGTCTAAATAACTCCATTGGTCATATGGTAAAGATATTTAAAAGGGAGAATTTAATGTGTCACTTAAATTGATAAGCCTGTGTTTCTACCCCTATGATCATATGAACATGGTTTGTAGGAAGCGTTGATTTTTGTAATCACATAGACGAAGGAAATTGATCCATACCTATGATCGATTTATTAAAGTAAAGGGGATGCAAGGTGTAACGTTGAAGAACCGGAATGATGATCTCTGGTGGTCCCAAAAGTTGTTGTAAATGAACCAGTTAGTTATAACTTGTTGCACAAGTCGGCCCAATAATTAAAACAAGTTTTGAGCATAATAAACTATAAATACAACCATTATTGATTCACTGGAGGGTGTGCTTGTGGAGAAGTAAGAGGTAGATCTAGACCTGAGGTCCGTGCGAATATCAGAAAGATGAAGAAGTGAAGAAGGCGTGAATATATCAAAGGAAAGATAAAGCGAAGAAGGCGTGAATTTCAGAGAGAAGATGAAGTGTGGTGATGAGTGTTTATGGTATACCTATGATCATGAGATAGATTTGATTCAATAATGGATCACTACAACTAGAGTTGGCTGAAATACTATATGAAGTCTAGTTGGATAGACTACGTTCTATCAGCAAGATAGGTCTTGCGACAAGTTGGGTATTGCTTGAGAATTGGTGCTCTCCTAGGAGTTGGTGCTCCTTACTTCAGTTGGTGCTGATACAAAATAGTTGGTTCTAGGAAAATTCATATTATTATATTCACATATATACATATATATTATACAAAATATTATACAAACATCTGGTATCTCTTGTCCATTGTGATTATGATTTAATTGTTCTTAATATGTTCAATTATGTTTTAATTTCTAACTTGAAAAAGAAAAGTTATAAAAGTCCACACACTAATTCACCCCCCCCCCCTCTTAGTGTGGGCGCTGTGTTCAAAAATTGGTATCAGAGCAGGTTCCTTCAGCAAGGTTTAACTACTGGAAGGTAGATCCTGAAGAAATGGGTGGACAAATGGCTCTCTCCACAATTGAATCTCCCTTATTTGATGGAACATATTATTCTTCATGGAGAGAAAATATGAAACAGTATTTGAATTCAAGAGGATATGAAGTTTGGAATTCAATAGTAAGAAATCCATGGGATTTAACTACATTAAAGAATCTATCCAATATTACAGTCCAAAGAAGAGCAAGGAAGAACAACGAAGTGGCATTGAAGATTCTTCTCAATGGATTATCAGATACCGTCAAGGCAAGCATAGGACTATGCACATCCGCCAATGACTTATGGTTGAAGTTAGAAAAGATGTATCAAATCAAAAGACAAGACACAGAAGACATTCCTATCAAGGATGAAGAAGAAGACTCAGTCATCAATAAAGGTAAAGACTCTCCACAATATTTCGATTGCAATAATGTTGATATTGAATCCTCCCCTGCAAATAAAGAAGAAGACTCAGATACAATAAAATAATTTTATGTTAGCATTTATCCCATGAAAGATGTAGAAGAAGAACTATCAAAGGCTAAACAAAAGGTTGATTGGAGTCTCTGTGAATACCACTGTGACCATAATGATTCAGACTATAGCTATCTTCATGACTACACTAAAAAAATTCTTGAAAAGAGTCAAAAACATATCTTAGAAATAAAGGAAATTCTCAAGGATAATAAAAAGATAATATATGAGCAGGATAATCAGTTAGAAGAAAAAGAAGAGGAGATCGAGAAGATGAAGAAAGAAATTAGCCAAGTAAAAGAAAAGAAGATGGAATATGATGAGCTTAGTAATCAAAAGCATATCCTAGAAATAAAATAAAATCTCAAAGACAATGAAGAAATCATATCTGAGCAAAAGATTTAGTTAGAAAACAAAGAAGAGGAGATCAAGAAGTTGAAGAAAGAAATTAGTCAAGTAAAAGAAAAGAAGAAGGAAGATGATGAGCTTAGAAATCAAAGGAATATCCTGAAAATAAAAGAAAAACTCAAAGACAATGAAGAAATCATATATGAGAAAAAGATTCAGTTAGAAAACAAAGAAGAAGATATCAAAAGATTGAAAACAGAAGTTATTGATCTAAAAAAAGAAAAGGAAGAGGAGATCAAGAGACTGATAAATGAAATCATTCAATCAAAAGAAGAAAAGAAGGAAGATGATGAACTAAGAAAAAAATTTGAAGAACTAAAAGAACTAAGGGAAAACAATGTCAATCTTAAAATCCAACTTGAGGAAGCCAAAAGAAGAGAGGAGCTAGTGAGGAACCAGTTGAACAAAAAGGAAGAATCATGTCATAAGTTGGAAATAGAAGTTGTGAATATTAGAAAGAAGGTTGAGAAGTCAAACACCCAAATCAAGTTCATGAACAACTCCATGACCATGGATGAGATCTTGGATAATCAGAGATCACCAAATGACAAATCTGGTCTTAGATACAACAAGGAAGAAATCAGTACTCCTAAGAAACCTGATGCAGGTCCTTCATTTGTAAAGGGTAAAAAAAGGTCTGACATGGGTCCTTCATTTGTAAAGGATGAAGACAGGTCTAACACAGCTCCTTCATTTGTAAAAAGTGAAAGCAGGTATGACTCAGGTTCTTCATGTTCAAGAAATAAAAGAAAAACTACAAAATTTAGAAGATCATATCAAGGAAGACATCCAGAAGCTAATCATACACCTCAAAGCAAGTTTAGAAGAGAGACACCTTCATGGATGAATCAAAGAAGGTATGAGAGTGTTTTTAACGGTTATTGTTTTTATTGTAATGAATATGGTCATAAAGCTTTGTATTGTAGGCATCATGGAAGAAAACAAGTTGGTAGGTTCAACAACAGTATAAGATGTTGGAACTGCAATCATGTTGGACATATTGCTACACATTGTTACACTATGAGATGCTACAGTTTTGGTGGATATGGCCACAAAGCCCATAATTGTTGGATCTCAAGAAAACAGTCAATGAGAAATGCTTTATACAATACGAGAAAAGTATTAAATGGAACATGGAAGAAAAATGAAGTTGCAGTAAGAGAAGATCAGAGAACAAAGTTCAAGAAACCAGGACACTCATAGATGTGGATAGAAAATATTGAACATGAGTGAAGTTGATTGTTTCAAAAAGAATTGCAGACGTGTGACAAGCATAGTATAAACTTTCCCAGACAACTTTAGAGCAATGTACAGTAAAGAAGCATCTTGGATAAAGATGGATACATCTGGTTAGATATCAATGAGAATCAATGGGAAGATCCAAGGGTTGTTTGAATAATATGAGATACAATTGAGCAGTGATCCAGTAGGACAGTGGCATCCGCAAAAATAACATTCTGATGTACAAAATGAGGTACATGACATCCTGTAGAGATAACAAGAGGAGAGACCCTGTCAGAAAAAGATACCCTTTTAAAAACAAAGGGGGAGAACAGTCAGCAAAAACTCAGGGGAAGTATTTTGGTTAGTAAATAAGAAAGTAATTAGATTAAGTTTTTGAAAAGACTTGATCACTACAAAAATTGGTATCAAGAAAACTACTCATTTGAAACACAAAAATCCCAATCAACTGAGATAAGAATTTAGTAAATTAACAGGGGAAGAAACCTTGTCAGGAAGAGCTACCTTTTTAGAAACAAAGGGGGAGAGTAGTCAAAAGCAGAGAGAGAGCATATTGACAAGGGGAGTCATTCAGTTATGGCAGGCAGAACATGATTGTAGGAAGAGTTACCCAAGTTCAGATTCTAGTCAATAACATACAG
Source organism: Picea engelmannii (assembly GCA_009831015.1). Classification (NCBI taxonomy): domain Eukaryota; kingdom Viridiplantae; phylum Streptophyta; class Pinopsida; order Pinales; family Pinaceae; genus Picea; species Picea engelmannii. Next base: position 112,299 of record ML802578.1, on the reverse strand, counting down.
AGCTTTACCACAGGAGGAAAAACCCTTTGCCATTGATGTCAAAGAGGGAGAGAAAAAATCATAAGAGGAAATCATCATCACATGGGGAGTTTTGTATATGAATTTAGTGGGTTTCCCTCAATGACAAAGGGGGATATTGTTGGACATATTGTCATTGATGTCAACAGTCGATGTGATGATTTGTTGTTATAATGAATTATCATTTTGATTTACCAGAGATGAGATTGTCATTGATGTCAATAGTGTATCAGCTAGAAGAAGATGTCAAAATAGTATGCAGAGATAAAAAATGTAAGCTCAAGATGAGGAGTGAACAACATGCAGAGATCAAATATCAGAAAGAAAAATGATGTACAGAATCGAATGAATATCAAAGCTCGGAAGGAAGAGTGCATTGCAGAAGTGTCATCGGGATCGATGGAAATATTGAGAAGTCGACCAATGCACAGGAAAAGGTGAGAAGCCTCAGTAGTCGTCCAATCAAGAAATTGACAGTGTTGATCGTCTCATATAACGCACATCGGTCATATGAGTGACCGTGGGCTTGAGGAACATTATAGGTTCATGACCGTTGGACCTGCAAGCCAGATGAACGACAAGGATAAATTGTGGAGATCGAAAGGAGAATTAAATGACTCGCTAGTTCCAATCTCGCAATTGGTCTAGATCGTCAGATCTCATAGACTCAAATATCGATGACTGTGGTTGATCCAACAAATGATCATTTTAAGCCATATTAAGTCGTGACCATTGGATGCGCAATCGTCATATCAACGACACGGATAAATTGTGGAGATCGGAAGGAGAATTAAACGACTTGTTAGTTCCAATCCTGCAATTGGTCTAGATCGTCAGATCTCATAGACTTGAATATCAATGACTGTAGTTAATCCAACAAATGATCAGTTTAAGAAATATTAAGTTGGGACCGTCGGATGCACAATCACCAAATCAATGACAGTGATAGATTGCAGAGATTGAAAGGAGAATTAAATATCGTGCTAGTTCCAATCCCTCAATTAGTCAGGACCGTCAGATCTTATAGCTTCAAATATCGACGATTGTGGTTGACTCACCAACAACACACAACTTCAAATTGAGGAGTTTTGGTGACGAGTTAAATCACTCGCAAGTTTTGGTTCCGCAACCATCCTTGATCGTTGATTTTCTTCAAGTGTCCTCACGACCGTTGGATCACTTTAAGTGGAAGGATAGGATAAGCAGGGAAATATGGTTGAGAATTTGATTATTCGAATACCCGTCAGTCGTCGGATCAAACCCGAATTCCCATCAATTGTCAGATCATTTTCAAGTGGAAGGATAGGATAAGAGAGGTAAAAGATCTGAGATCTCATTTATGAGATTTTTTGTCAGTCGTTGGATCATTCTAAGTGGAAGGACAGGATAAGCTAGAAGAGTTGCATCGCAGACAGATCGAGCCATCGATCTAGGATCATGATTGATGAACAACATTTAGTTTGAGTATAAATATGTGAGGAGGTTAAGCTTCGGAAAAATCTCACTTCAGATCTTTCAGTTTGAGATTTGAAAAACCCTAAGCCCAGAGAGTCGGAAATTCGAAATGAATAAGGACCATCGGATCTGGAGAGAATGTGATGACCGTTAGATCAGGCAGACCACATCAGCGGACTATGTATACAAGGACATGTGGTAGACCACATCAGAAAACCACATCAGCAAGTACACATGGCATAATCAGATGATGACAAGTGTTAAGAGAAAATTGGCTTGTTCCATGTCAACAAGTGACATAAGAAATTTACATCAATCCGGTAGAATTACTTCGGGAGTTTCACCACCATGAAATTTCAAAAGTCCCGAAGTCTCAAAGGACGAATTTCTGATGTCACTCTCAGTCGTCGATCTAAGATACCCTTCGGATATTATTTTGATCATTAGATCAAGGAGATGAATATGTGTCACATCGGGAGATCTATGTCAACCGACCACATCAACAAGAAACTGTGACAGACCACGTTAACAATCCACATCATCAAGGACACATGGCACAGTAAAAAAATGACAAGTGTCAAGTTGAATCAACATTTCAGGTATGTGCAAATCATGAATCTGAGCGACACACGGCAGCTACTCAGCTTGTGACACGTCATCAAGTGACGTAAGAAATTTATGTCACTACGGGAGTTTTGTTTCAGGATTTTTACCACATGCACTTGCCCAAAGTCCCGAAGTCTCGAATGCCAAATTCTCGAAGTGGACACAAGATGTCCAATCTGAAGATCACTTCAGGAGCATTCTCGGTCGTTGATATACTACAGTGGAAGGATAGTGTAAGTGGAAGTATTAACTGACAGCAAGAGGTCTCCACCACTTATGACTTACTCAACAGGTGATCACTCTGGAGGAAAGAAGGGGTTGAGATTTGAAATCTCTGAAGTCCAGAGACCCGAAGGAGATCTCGATTGTTGATCCAAAAGGGACACACGTTAGTGGATTATCAGCTCTTGAAGATTGACGTACAGAGGAAAGAAGGGGTTGAGATTTGAAATCTCTGAAGTTCGGAGACCCGAAGGAGATCTCGATCGTCGATCTGATGTTAGGTGTACTCTCAATCATTGATCAAAATACAGTGGACGGATATCGTAAGCATAATAGCGGAAGTCCTGAAGTAATTGGTGGCCATCCATCTCAATGCTTGATTAAGTCCTAGCCGTCAGATTAAGGAATGAAAGGATATATGTAAGGATTGAATCTGACCATTGATCTGGTTCCACGAAGTAAACGTGAACTGCTTGATCTATTCAGCGAAATCTGCTCCGGGAGATTTGACATGTTGCAAGACTCGAAGTCCCGAAGGGAGAAGTCCCGACAATCCTCCATCTCATCGGGAGATTGAATCATTGTCGTTGAATTGATAAGCGTGCAAGCACTCATCTCACCTAACATCTGAATAACATCATTGTTCATATGGTAAAGGGATTTAAAAGGGAGAATGTAATGTGTCTCTTAAATTGATAAGCTTGTGGTTCTACCCCTATGATCATATGAACATGGTTTGAAGGGAGCATTGATTTATGTAATCACAGAGACGAAGGAAATCGATCCATACCTATGACTGATTTATGAAAGTAAAGGGGATTCCAGGTGTAACGTTGAAGACCCAGAATGATGATCTCTGGTGGTCCCAAAATTTGTTGTAAATGAACAAGTTAGTTATAACTTGTTGCACAAGTCGGCCCAATAACTAAAACAAGTTTTGAGCATAAGTAACTATAAATACAACCATGATTGATTCACTGGAGGGTGTGCTTGTGGAGAAGTAAGAGGTGGATCTGGACCTGAGGTCCATGCAAATATCAAAGAGATGAAGTGAAGAAGTCATGAATAAATCATAGGAAAGATAAAGTGAAGAAGGCGTGAATTTCAGAGAGAACATGAAGTGTGGTGATGAGCGTTTATGGTATACCTCTAATCATGAGATAGAGTTGATTCAATAATGGATCACTACAACTAGATTTGGTTGACTACTATATGAACTCTAGCTGGATAGACTACGTTCTATCAGCAAGTTGGGTCTTTCTTAAGAGGTTGTGCTCTCCCAGGAGTTGGTGCTCCTTACTTCAGTTGGTGTTGATACAAAATAGTTGGTGATGGGGAAATTCATATTACTATATTCACATATATACATATAAATTATACAAAAGCTTATACAAACATATGGTATCTCTTTTCCATTGTGATTATGATTTAATTGTTCTTAATCTATTCAATTATGTTTTAACTTCTAACTTGTAAAAGAAAAGTTAGAAAATTCCACACACTAATTCACCCCCCCCCCCCTCTTACTGTGGGCAGTGTGTTCAAAAATCATTGGTGATTGGCATTAGAGAGGGAAATTTATACAGGTTGTAGGCCAAGCTTGTTCAGCACTTGGTACATGATAGTGACAGCCTATGTGATCTATGGCATAGGAGTTTGGGACACCTACACTACAAGGCATTGTCAATTATGAGTGGGATTGTTACAGGTCTTCCATAGTTCAGTATTGAGCAGCAAGAAGTGTGTAGAGGGTGTGCACTTGGAGAGAATGTCAAGGATGCTTTTCCAAGAAATGAGACTAGGTCCAATGGATATTGGATCTTATACATTCAGATTTGAGTGGGATGATTTTAGTAGCATTAGTGCAGGGTGCATCATACTATGTGACATGTATTGACGACTTTTCCAGGAAAACTTGGATCTTCTTTATGAAGACCAAGGATGAGGTCTTCAATCAATTTAAGGATTTTAAATCTTAGGTGGAGAACCAGATAGGAAAGAATATCAAGTTCTTGAGGTCGTAAAATGGGGGAGAGTACACCTCCAATGACTTCAAGGATTTCTGCAAGGAGGAAGGGATCAAGAGGGAACTAACAGTTTCATACAAACCTCAACATAATGCGGTTGTGGAGAGAAATAATCGGTCCATCATCGGTTCTACCAGGGCTATGATACATGACCATGAGTTGCTTATGTTTCTTTGGGAAAAAGCATGTAACATGACAATATATGTGTAGAACGAGATTCCTCATAGGATATTTGGGGACAAGAATCTAGATGCGCCATTCTCAAGAGTGAATCCATAGATAGAACATTTCAGGATCTTTGGTTGTCCAATCTAAATCCATGTGCTTATGGAGAAGAGAACGAAGTTGGAGTCTTCAGGATAGAAGGGTATATTTGTGGGGTACAACAAGACTTTGAAGGCTTACAATATATTTATTCTAATGTAAAGGAAGATATTTATGAGCAGATATGTTATTTCAAGTATAACTTGGCACCTAGGAGATCTCAGGAGTCATCAGTAGTGACATAGGATGAGTACCATTAGGCTCCAAAGGATGAGCAGCAGTCAATAGCTCAAAATTTCGGTGGAGAGGAGGAGTTAGCCCCTTCCAGTCCTGTCAGGAGACCCAAGTGGCTATTGCAGACATTAAGGGATGCTAGTGAGGTTAGAGAGTTCAAGCCTTCGAGAAAGTTTCCAAACTATATAGTGCTTATTAGTAGCATCATTGATGCTAAGCCTTCTAATTTTGAGTAAGGCGGTAGATCAGCAGGTATGGTAGGATTCCATGGTAGAGGAGTACACCTCTATTATGAGGAACGATGTTTGGAACATAGTGTTGAGACCAGAGGGGAAGTCAATTGTGAGTTCCAAGTGGCTCTACAAGATCAAGCATGCTATAGATGGTAGCATCGAGAAGTTCAAAGAAAAGTTTGTGGTACGAGGGTTATTCCAGAAAGAGGGAGTGGACTACAAGGAGACATTTTCTCTAGCCATTGAATGTTCTTCAATTGGAGCAGTTATTTCTATTCCTTTAGTTATGAGGTGGAGGATACATCAAATGGATGTGAAAACAACTTTTCTCAATGGGATCATTAAGGAGGAAGTATATATAGATAAACCTCAGGGATTTGAGGTACATGGAAGGGAGTCTCATGTATGTAGGCTTAATAAATCCTTGTATGGACTAAACAGACACCTAGGGCATGGTATTCTAGGATTGAGGGATACTTGCATATCATGGGATTTACCAAAAGTGAGGTGGATCCTAACTTGTACTTCATACTTGTTGGGGAAGATCCACTCATCTTGGTTCTGCATGTAGATGATTTGTTTCTCACAAGTGTAGAGGAGCTTATTACAGGGTGAAAAGAAGATTTAGCTATTGAGTTCAAGATGAAGGAAATTGGCTTGATGCATTATTTTTTGGCATTAGAGAGATGGAAAGTATTGAGAGATTTATTCCTTGGGAAAGGGAAGTATGTAGTTGAGATATTAAGGAGATTTATAATGGAGGACTATAGACCAATGGCTACACCTATTGTTATGAATCTGAAGAAGGTTATCACTTCATATTTAGAGTTGGTGGATCCAAGGATATGCAAGAAACTGATAGGGGCCTTGATGTATTTGGTCAACACCAGGATAGATATATGTTTTGTTGTAAACACCTTGAGTCATTTCATGGTGGAGTAGAGGCAGGTGCATTGGATAACGGCAAAGCATGTGCTTAGGTACTTGAGAGGTACAGTGGAGTATGGATTGAGGTATCTTGGAGCAGATGGAGTGAGGTTGCAAGGATATTTAGACTCGGATTGGGCAGGGGGTGAAGTAGACAGAAAGAACACCTTGGGGTGTTGATTCAGCTTGGGATCAACAGTGATTACTTGGTTCATCAGGAATCATACTTTTGTAGCACACAATTAACTAGATGCAAAGTATATGGCAGGGAGTATGGATAGTTGTGAAGCCATTTGGATTCATGAATTGTTTACAAGTTTATTTGATTATGATTTGGAGACTACGGTGATATACTGTGATAATCATAGTTGTATCAAACTCTCAGAGAATCTAGTATTCCATGATAGGTCCAAGCATATATAGATCATGTATCACTTCATTCGATATAGGATCCAGAAAGGAGAAGTGAAGATTTAGTGTATTTCCACAGATGAGTAGGTTTCATATATTTTGACCAAACCCTTAGTGAAAGGGAAGTTTGTGCTCTTTAGAGACAAACTTGGAGTGGTGTAGAATACCTTCCTCGCTAAGAGGTAGTGTTGATGATTGGTAGCATCAGACAGGAATTTCCACATAGGTATAAGTTTCTAGACGTGTAGGAGTCATCCAAATCCTTCTACCTTGATTCTTTACTTTAATTAAATGAATTATTAAAGTAAAGTGTTTTTATTAGAGAGTTGAATTTTATTTAAAGAAATTATTTAATTATAATTAGTGAATTAAATAATAGCCATTGATCTCAAGTGAGGTGAGAAGCAATCTCAACCGTCAATCACTTTGGAGATTAGGGTTTGTTCATAACTCAATCTTATAAAAACAAGGTTAGGGTGAAGGAGGAAGACACTTATGTGTGAGACACAGTTGGATCACGAAGGACTATGATTTAAGGAGATCTTGGATAGGTGGAGAAGGACTTCCATCTAGAGATCAAGTCGAGGGGAAGAGAGAACTAAGGTAGCCACAAATGGGTTTCAATGGAGTGAAGCCAAATAATTGGGTTGAGTTGTACAGAGTTTTTCGTACAGTCCTTGAAGTCGTGTGCGTGGGTTTCAGTGGAGACAGGCATGTATACGTGTGTTTACTTAAGGAAAGGCATGTACACCTCAAAAAGTGTGCCAGATATTGGCCATATGATAGAGAAGACTTCACCAGATTTGTCTGTAGTTTTATTTCTCTTAGTTGGCCATTATCCTTGTTACAGAAGCCATGATTTTATCATAATAAAATCATCTCAACAATGGTTTTCCATCTTGGGTTTTTCAAGGGGTAAATACCCAAAAATATTGGTGTCTATGTGTGCATGATTTGGTTTCTAGTATTTCTTATGCTATATTTGTTTGATATGAATATTTCAGCAGTGTATTTTGGTTTTGTGAGATACTAACTTGATGTGTAGTAAGTAAATCACTAGATAACAAGAAACCTAGGTGCTAGAGTAAGGATTTCAACAACAACTTTTGATTTCCATTCAGGAATAGGCAATGGTTGCAACAATATCGTTGGATGCCTATGCTCATCCTTTACCCTCTGAAATCCCAGACATCTATCCAAATAATTAGTGGCATCTCTCTTCATACCAGACCAAAAATATTGGCCTCTTAAAGGTGTAATAACTTTTTGGTATCATGGATGTCTAGCGTATGGCGCATTGTGCATCTCCTTTAAAACCAAATTTCTCAATTCTTGAGAATTGGGAACATACACTCTATTCCAAAATAAGAGGATTCCATCCTCTTCTAGATCTTAATCCTTATATTTCCATTGTACATTATTTTGTTGAAATTTTTCTTTAACTTGCACATAATGTTGGTTCGTTATTACAACCTCTAGAATTTTATCTTTTAAATTTGTCTTGTGCATACTAATGGTTGTAGCATGCATTTTATGCACCCTTATGATAAGTGAATCAGCCACCCTATTCTCTTTTCCCTTTATGTGTTTGATGTCAAAGTCATATTCACTTAGAAAATCCATCCATATACTTTGTCTAACATTTAGTGTTGGTTGTTCAAACAAGTACTTCATACCACTATGGTTTATCCTTAATTCAAATTTTATGCCTATGAGGTAATTCCTCCACGTCCTTAACGCATGTACTATGGCTACCAACTCTAACTCATGTGTAGCATAGTTGATATCATGTTCCTTCATTTTTTTGGACTCATAACAAATTGAATGTCCATTTTGTGTAAGGACTCCATCGATCCCTTCCTTTCATGCATCTATGCATATAACAAAATATTCATATGGATCTGAAACTTTTAAAATAGGTGCATTGGTTAATAAATCCTTTAAGTGCTAGAAATTTTCTTCACACTTAGCACTCCATTCAAAATTTACTCATTTTTTTTGCAAATATGTTATTCGGTGTGAAATCTTGGAGTATCCCACAATGAATATCCTACGGTAACTAGCTAGACCCATAAGTGATCTAACCTCTGAAATGTTTGTTGGTGCTGGACAAATTTTGATTGCTTCAATTTTCTCTAGACCCACTACTATTCCATCTTCTAAAGCAATGTGACCAAAATAATGGATCTTCTTTTGATAAAAGGTGCATTTACTCAACTTGTCATATAATTGGTGCTCTCTCAACACTTGTAGCACCATATTCAAATGTTTCTCATGCTCCTCCTTTGTCTTGGAATAGATAAGAATATCATCCAAGAATACAACGAAAAACTTGTTGAGGAAATCTCTAAACACTCCATTCATCAGACACATAAATGTAGCAGGGGCATTAGTCAACCCAAAAGGAATCACTACAAATTCATAGTGCCCATACCTTGTCTGAAAGGATATTTTTCTATTATATTCTTCTATAATTCTAACTTCATGATAATTGGATCTCAAGTCAATTTTGGAAAATATCTTTGCTCCCTTCAGTTGATCAAAAATATCATCAATCCTTGGCAAAGGATATTTATTCTTGACTGTAACCTTGTTTAGTTGTTTGAAGTCGATACACAACCTCAACATTCCATATTTTTTCTTGATAAAAATAACTAGGGCACCCCAAGGAGAAACACTTGGGTGTATGTACCCCTTCTTCAACGATTCTTCTAGTTGTAATTGCAATTATTTTAGATTTGGAATTCTCATTATATAGAGATTTTTGGACACCGGGGCAGCTCCATGCATTAAATAAATAGAGAAATTTATATCCCTCATTGGTCCAACTCCCCAAATACATCTTCATATTCTTTCAATATTGTATAATCTTCAAGACTTGGCTCTTTATTCTTCATTGGCTCTTCCATATGAGTTCCATATATCTAACGCCCTTTTCTAAAACTTATTTTTAGCTACAATGTTGAAATCTCTCGAATAAATATAGGCCATGGAATACCTTGCACTATACTTGAATTCCCTTCTTCATCAAGACATGTGAAATCCTTATTATAACAATCTAGGACAACACAATGATTTTCTATCCAATCCACACCAATCAACCAATCATAAGACCCAAGCGGTATGTTGTTCAAATATGCCTTAGTGTTGATTCCATTCATGTTTATTGGGAAATCATTAACAATATCATTAATTCTTCTCTTGGTTCCAGTATCTAGTTGAACTAACCAAGATTTTCCATCCTTACATTTATTCAATTTAAATCTTTCAACTAGATTCGGATCTATACAGTTATGACTAGCTCCAAAAACAATCAAAATAGCTTATATGGGTCGATTATCAATCTTACCTTCCACTTCAATCATGTGGGATTGATAGTCAGATTATCTATTGTCCAAGGCTGCATAGATCCTTGGCATGATTCTTCCAATGTCCTCTATTGTCTCCTCTTTCTTGGCGTTATGCACAATATTCATTTTATCTCTTTGGTGAGGACAATATTTATAGATGTGATCTCACTCACATCCCCAACACTTTATGGGTTGTTGGATTGGCCTCTTTCCCAAAGAATTTGTCATTTTTTTATCACCTTGAGATGGTTTCCCTTGTTTATATGCTTGATATCTAGTCCTTATGAAAGGTGGCTTGAATCCTTTCTTCCTTTGATCCATCTTTCCTTTCTTCTTGTCATCCTAGTGTAAATTCTAACCTTGTACAATATCTACTACAAAATGATATTCAGAAAAGAACAGAAAAGATACAATGGCAAATACAAACATTACACAGAGATTTTTCACCTGGAAACCCAAACCGGGAAAACTAGCATATATTAAATTCATACATACATTGTTTTACATTGTTTACAATACAATATACATATAGGAGCCAGCGGCATCCAAAACCCTAACCCAATGACCTGGATTAGTCCAAAACCCTAATTCCTTAACCGGAAATAGAAAACCATCGGCAAAAAACCATGTGCC